>CANNZV010000183.1:393051-416930 GCA_947561585.1 Caprella mutica
CTGATAGTACATCATCACAGTGACTCTTTTCTCTGATAGTACATCATCACAGTGACTCTTTTCTCTGATAGTACATCATCAAAGTGACTCTTTTCTCTGATAGTACATCATCACAGTGACTCTTTTCTCTGATAGTACATCATCACAGTGACTCTTTTCTCTGATAATACATCATCACAGTGACTCTTTTCTCTGATAGTACATCATCACAGTGACTCTTTTCTCTGATAGTACATCATCACAGTGACTCTTTTCTCTGATAGTACATCATCATAGTGACTCTTTCCTCCAATAGTAACATCATCACAGTGACTCTTTTCTCTGATAGTACATCATCACAGTGACTCTTTTCTCTGATAGTACATCATCACAGGGACTCTTTTCTCTGATAGTACATCACCACAGTGACTCTTTTCTCTGCTAGTATATCATCACAGTGACTCTTTTCACTGATAGTACATCATCACAGTGACTCTTTTCTCTGATAGTACATCATCACAGTGACTCTTTTCTCTGATAGTACATCACCACAGTGACTCTTTTCTCTGATAGTACATCATCACAGTGACTCTTTTCTCTGATAGTACATCATCACAGTGACTCTTTACTCTGATAGTACATCATCACAGTGACTTTTCTCTGATAGTACATCATCACAGTGACTCTTTACTCTGATAGTACATCATCACAGTGACTCTTTTCTCTGATAGTACATCATCACAGTGACTCTTTTCCCCGCTAGTACATCATCACAGTGACACTTTTCCCCGCTAGTACATCATCACAGTGACTCTCATCTCTGATAGTACATCATCACAGTGACTCTTTTCTCTGATAGTATATCATCACAGTGACTCTTTTCCTCGCTAGTACATCATCACAGTGACTCTTTTCCCCCGCTAGTACATCATCACAGTGACTCTTTTCCCCGCTAGTACATCATCACAGTGACTCTTTTCTCTGATAGTACATCATCACAGTGACTCTTTTCCTCGCTAGTACATCATCACAGTGACTCTTTTCCCCGCTAGTACATCATCACAGTGACTCTTTTCTCTGATAGTGCATCCTCACAGTGACTCTTTTTCCCGCTAGTACATCATCACAGTGACTCTTTTCCTCGCTAGTACATCATCACAGTGACTCTTTTCCCCCGCTAGTACATCATCACAGTGACTCTTTTCCCCGCTAGTACATCATCACAGTGACTCTTTTCCCCGCTAGTACATCATCACAGTGACTCTTTTCTCTGATAGTACATCATCACAGTGACTCTTTTCCTCGCTAGTACATCATCACAGTGACTCTTTTCCCCGCTAGTACAACATCACAGTGACTCTTTTCTCTGATAGTACATCATTACAGTGACTCTTTTCTCTGATAGTACATCATCACAGTGACTCTTTTCCTCGATAGTACATCATCACAGTGACTCTTTTCCTCGATAGTACATCATCACAGTGACTCTTTTCCTCGATAGTACATCATCACAGTGACTCTTTTCCTCGACAGTACATCTAAGGTGTTAATTACTTCTTCTGCTAATAGTTTCAACTCTGTAACTCGCCTCACATTTTGCAGCAACAACTTTAAATTCTGTCTCCAAAGGTGCGTCTCCTGAGAGTCTCTCCTAAATGACATTAGCCACCTACATATTAATGCCACTAACTACTATAACTTCTTTATTGTTATAGGAGAAAACTGCTAAAGTGAATTACTATTTAAGTGACGATATCAACTGGTGAGGCCTTAGAGAGTTGGTAGTTAGTGAAACACCAAGGGTAATTAGTCACACCTCTCATCTAGCACTCTTTTCTGTACCTATCACTCTGTCACGCGTACTATCACTCCTATCCACACTCTCACTCCCTGTTACTCTTTCATTCCTTATTACACTCTCTCCTACTCCCTATCATCTCTCCACCCCCCCCCCCCTATCACTAGATGGTGCCCTATAACACACTCTGCTCCCTTCTTCTTATCAAGCACCGTCTGATTTATTATTTTTACGAGTATCTCTCTATATTCCGAAGATACCGAACCTCATAGTCTCCCAAATTGCTACATTGATGGACTTTGGCCAATTGCTATATCGAATGAGATAAGGGAGACCATTTCTTATACTCTCCATTCCAATTACAAGAATTGAATGTTAGAAACAATTCATATAGATCAAATTTATCTATATTCTATAGAAATACTGAATGTCATACTAAAAACCTACAGAAAATTGATGTCATAATACCTACCTATTGAATTACTGGATGTCATACTACCTACCTATTGAAATACTGGATGTCATACTACCTACCTATTGAAATACTGGATGTCATACTACCTACCTATTGAAATTCTGGATGTCATATTACCTACCTATTAAAATACTGGATGTCATACTACCTACCTATTGAAATACTGGATGTCATACTACCTACCTATTAAAATACTGGATGTCATACTACCTACCTATTAAAATACTGGATGTCATACTACGTACCTACCTATTGAAATACTGGATGTCATACTAACTACCTATTGAAATACTGGATGTCATACTACCTACCTATTGAAATACTTGATGTCATATTACCTACCTATTGAAATACTGGATGTCATACTACCTACCTATTGAAATACTGGATGTCATATTACCTACCTATTGAAATACTGGATGTCATACTATACCTACCTATTGAAATACTTGATGTCATATTACCTACCTATTGAAATACTGGATGTCATACTACCTACCTATTGAAATACTGGATGTCATACTACCTACCTATTGAAATACTTGATGTCATATTACCTACCTATTGAAATACTGGATGTCATACTACCTACCTATTGAAATACTGGATGTCATACTACCTACCTATTGAAATACTTGATGTCATATTACCTACCTATTAAAATACTGGATGTCATACTACCTACCTATTGAAATACTGGATGTCATAGTACCTACCTATTGAAATACTGGATGTCATAGTACCTACCTATTAAAATACTGGATGTCATACTACTTACCTATTTTTCGAAATACTGGAACTTTGATATTTTTAACATTCAGAAATCCACACATTCAGCATTTTGATAAATGCTTCAAAATAACGAACTGAACTTCACGTTTGCTTAATATTTTCGATCAATAATTTTTCTTTTAATTTTTAATAAATTATTATGATTGTAAGGATTTAAATCAATAAAAAATGTAGTGAAAAACACGTAGAATGGATCGATAGGAACAATGATGCTGATGGTAAATAAAACTTAATGTGATAAGAGATAATAGATATTAATCTCCTTATAATTACTTCACTCACCTTGTAATTACTTTACTCACCTTGTAATTACTTCACTCACCTTATAAATACTTTACTCACCTTATAATTACTTCACTCACCTTATAAATACTTTACTCACCTTGTAAGTACCTAGTTTCTCAACAGCGCAGGTTAGTTTCACGTCTCTCCCCGCTGTCACAGTAACGTTTTCAATCTGCTCTACGAAAATGGGTTCATCGGCTGAGCCTGGAAGAGAATATAAATATACTACATTATAGAGTCTTATTAGCTAAAATGACGATATCTATAAGAGTTAATCATTGATTGAAAATAAAGTACAATATAACAATCTAATATTTATCTTTCAAATCTATAACAACTCCTAATAGGAAAATTCGAGGCAGCTAAAATTTCCCACTGAGGATTCCCCTCGGAAAATTCCATCAGGAAAGTTCTGCCCTGGAAAATTCCACAAGCGTTGAATTCAATCGGTGAAAAATTCCACCGTGGAAAGTTTTACCATTTTTGATAAAATTTCATCAATCATTCGAATCAGTGGCATGATGAGATTTTCCTGCTTGGTGCATACTACCAACTTTAATTTCAATGCTTAGCTATATTCTTATTTATTTTTCTCTAAAGATTCATAAAATACTAACAGTTTTTTATAAAAATTAAAACCTTTTGAGCTGTGAGGGTTTGAATGTATTTATTCCCTATCTATTAGTGAAGAAACGCTAAGTGAGATTTCTATCATTTTGAAGAATCTCAATATAGAAGCCCGTAGTGTAGATTGTTATATCCGCTATTTTGTTGCACTGTACACTTCATGATTGTTTAATGACGTAGTAGGGAGATTCGGGGGGCGGTACGCCTCCTTTATATACATATATCAGATATTTCGTATTTCAGTGATATTTTCCATTTATTACTTTAATACTAATATATGTGTACAGGGGAGCGAGATACCCCCGGAACCCATCTGCCAGGTCATTAAAAATCATGATGTATGCAGTACAACAAACTAGCGGGTACAACAAACTACATTACGGTCATCGATATTAAGATTCTTCAAAATGAGAAGATTTTCACTTTGCGTTTTATTGGTAATAGACAGGGAATTTATACCTTCAAAACCTCATATCTCAAAGAGTATTAGTTTTCTACAAATAGAAAAGGTTATGAATTTTGGATTCTTTAGACACAAATATTTAATAATATAACCATGAAAATAAATTTTGATGGTATGTACCAAACAGGAAAAATCAGGATAATCTCATATAATGTTTAATGTATGAGGTTAGGAATGGCCGAAAATTTCAGTGTCAGAAAATTCGGACTGGAAAATTCGGTCTCGGAATCATGAAGATTATTTTGAAACTCTCCACATAAATAACCGTTTATGTAGTTGTTGTATCCGCTAGTTTTTTTTTACTGCACACATTTCATGATTATTTATTGATCTGGCTGGAGGGTTCGGGGGGCGGCACGCCCTCTTCACATCTAACTGATAAGTTTTATTTATACCTCAGACCAAAAGTTCCGAGACCGAATTTTCTGAGACTTAATTTTGAGAAATGTTTCTAGAACCAAGGTTAGGTAAGCGGTCAAGGCCTTTTGAATTAAATATTTCCTTCAGTAGTTGAAAAATAGTTAATTTTTAAGTTGTTTTCAAGAGGGTTAATAAAATCTCAACGTTTAAAACTTTAAAATATTTTCAGGTTTTAAGATGTGTATTCATCATCAGAAAAATATTAATGGTTAACACCTGATCAAAACAATGATGACCGACTGTCGTATGTTGGAGTACATCTTTCTCCCACAGATAATAAATCAATAGATCGTCTCACTTCCTATTGTAAGTCACCAAAAGTCCCCAACTAAAATATTGTAAGTGAATCACTTGATTTTTCCTTGCCATCCATTTTCTTGAAATATTTCACACCGAATTTCACCAAGAATAGAAGACTATAGCATCAAGTTCAATAACAGGGACATGCTTTATTTTATACCTTCTGATGTATCACTGCATTGATTTAGCCAATTAATTATTAGTTTGCTGTGTTTCAGGGTTTGTATTACTTCCTATAATGGTAAAATGTCAGTGGAAAAGAATTGGGAGGGAAAGCTAATATTATCTGGTTTTCAATTTTAAGATTATTGGTGATAATTAAGGTTGTGACAATATGCTTTAAAAGCATATTGTCACATCTTTAAATAGATGTCAAGAATAATCATCATAGACGAAATGAAATGGTATCGAATGCTATAAACCGCTGATGTAGAACGATTTAATTCTGTTTAGTTCTCTCGGTCTATAAAATTTACGGGATCTATGATGTTGAAAGCATATTGTCACAACCCTAGTGATAATTACCGTATTTTGTTTAAGTAGGTAAATACATAATCAATTTGTAGCAAAATATTGGGCAAATGGTTCCGAAATTCCGATAATTATCTACAGAAAACATACAATAGAATTTAATTAAAGGAATCGAATATTAGAGACAAAGAGGGCAAAGTATGTAACTACCTAACATTTGATAGTTAGGGACGAAGTGGTAGATAGAGCTTTTACTTAGCGGAAGATTGAAGCTGGAGTTACCGTAATTAAGTAAGAGATTGTCAAAAATTAAAAAAAAAATATATTCTTTAAGTTATTTATCCTTGAAGCCAAATCCAGCATAGTGAGTTATTTTTTGGGTAATAGAGTCTGTTAAATGGTAGCGACTGTCGGTTTGTCTGATCAGTATTCACTAAGTGATTCGTCTCTCTTTTTGCAGCAAGAAGACAAAAGTCTAAACATTTGTTCGGAACGACAAGAAACTCTCCTGACTTCCCAATAAACGAATTAACCAACTGCTCTTCTGACTTCGGCACTTTTTGCATCTACAAATGTACAGTCTTATGGGAACAAATGAATATTAGTCTACGGGAAATATTATGTACCAATGGAAATAGGATAGAAATATTGAGGAATTTATATACGATTTATAATTTTTTTTGTAATTGATCTGTTTACAGTCTTTCCTTCGATTTAGTTTCGATTTATTTACTGGCTTATATACAATTTATTGCAGTGTATATATTCACAGTGTAGTAATTTTTAATTCCCTAAAAGAAACTCTACTAATTGTAATGTTCATAAATATTTCGAAATTGTACAGACGTCAAATTTATATGATTTGAAAATAAAATAAAATTTGAAAACTTTGATTAGTCTTTCTCTGATAGTACATCATCACAGTGACTCTTTTCTCTGATAGTACATCATCACAGTGACTCTTTTCTCTGATAGTACATCATCACAGTGACTCTTTTCTCTGATAGTACATCATCACAGTGACTCTTTTCTCTGATAGTACATCATCACAGTGACTCTTTTCTCTGATAGTACATCATCACAATGACTCTTTTCTCTGATAGTACATCATCACAGTGACTCTTTTCTCTGATAGTACATCATCACAGTGACTCTTTTCTCTGATAGTACATCATCACAGTTACTCTTTTCTCTGATAGTACATCATCACAGTGACTCTTTTCTCTGATAGTACATCATTACAGTGACTCTTTTCTCTGATAGTACATCATCACAGTTACTCTTTTCTCTGACAGTACATCATCACAGTGACTCTTTTCTCTGATAGTACATCATCACAGTGACTCTTTTCTCTGATAGTACATCATCACAGTGACTCTTTTATCTGATAGTACATCATCACAGTGACTATTTTCTCTGATAGTACATCATCACAGTGACTCTTTTCTCTGATAGAACATCATCACAGTGACTCTTTTATCTGATAGTACATCATCACAGTGACTATTTTCTCTGATAGTACATCATCACAGTGACTCTTTTCTCTGATAGTACATCATCAGAGTGACTCTTTTCTCTGACAGTACATCATCACAGTGACTCGTTTTTCTGACAGTACATCATCACAGTGACTCTTTTTTTCTGTTAGTACATCATCACAGTGACTCTTTTTTTCTGTTAGTACATCATCACAGTGACTCTTTTTTTTCTGTTAGTACATCATCACAGTGACTCTTTATGATATTCTGGTAGTGAAATGACTCAGTTTGATTGTTTCTCTCCAAACGATTCCTCCAGTGCTCTTTGAGTCGTTTCAATTTGGAGAGGTGATTGTCCGGTACGGTATGGGTTCCTTTATGGACTCTATTAGCAGTGTATCAGAGGAACTCATGATGGACCAATAAAAAGCTTTTAGGCGGACTGTTTGCGGACCAGCTCTTGTAGCGTGGGACCAGCCATCTGCCCTACAGGACAATTTATGTCTCTGATAGAAAAATAACAGAGATCCCATCGCACTCCAGTGACACGATTACTCTAATGAATGGACGCCATTTTACCATATAGAATAAACACTGGACACTTCAGTCTCTTGGTATAACGAGGACTGAGGAGCTAAAACGTGATATTGCACTGACGTGAAGTCGATACCACTTCTTAATGAACGAACACCGTGCTACGGAAGTGAGGATCTGATCTGCGGTAGCTATTGCCTGCTGTAAATGGTACTTACGATTGGGTTACTGATTCTTTCGTAACACAAGGAAAATTTATTTAATCATTAATCAATTATATTGTCTTAAAGCCAATTTTATTCCTCAATTAAATTAGTTATGTTCTAGTATAAATAACAAGTTATAAAATATATAATTCATGAATTATTGGTTATATTCGAAGGTATTTGAATAAGATTCTTCTGTTTCTTTTCTGGAGAAGTTGGAAGAAGATATCAGGAAATCTTCCCAAATTAAGAGGATAACTTAAGCAATTTTGGAGGAGTTTCCTTAATTGGTTGGCTAAGCTCTGATGTTAAGGAATTATCCTTAGTTTACACACAATTTTTCAGAGGATTACTGAAGGACGTGACACAATTTGGAGATTTTGTTCTTCTTTTAATGGGAGGCATGACGCATAAGTTGCCAGGCGGAGGCAGCTTTGATGACAACCTATCATCAAGAAGAGGGTCTACATCGAATTACCACCTCACTATCTAGTTAAATTACACACTGGAGACTAACTAGTTGAATTACACACTTGAGACTAACTAGTTAAATTACACCATAGAGACTAACTAGTTGAATTACACACTAGAGGTGTCATTATTGTAAACATAGAGAGCAGCAATTAGTCTAACAGAGAAACCTATCAATAATGTTATTGTAGCTTTAAAGTCCCTAAACATATAGTACAGACTGTTAGTAAATACGTATTTAAAGGACCCAGTGCAACTTTTAATCTTTTGACTGAAATGTGAATTAAGTTATTCCTTAGCATCAACAATAGAATAATATTGAACTGTTTGATTGTAAAAGCCTTATTAAATTATATAATTACGCCATCTAGTGGTGAAAACGTCAATCTCCGTGCGTGCGTTTGTCACGTTTGTGTTCATAATATTTGTCAGCAAATCTGTAGCAACGCCATTTAGCGGTACAACTGACTGTTTATCCATTTAACCCTAATTTCTCAGCTGTTTCATTATATTAAGATGCATAATTTCTAGAGTGTGTCACAATAATGTATGTCTGTTAGTTAGTGAAATGAAGAGGGAAAAAGCCTCAGAAACCACAAGTCAGCTCCATTTCGATATTTAGATAAGAGAGGCATTTTGATGTCAACTATTGATAAGCTCGACTGAATTACATCGTGAATTTATTGGAGAACAAAATAGAGGAAACTTCGGTGGCCAAACATCTCTAAATTAGTTCTTTCCGGGAGAAGTTTCCTTTCGCTTTGATTACTTTTATGATTTAGTGACCAGATTTGGAATCTTTGGGTATTCAAAGGTCCATTTCTTTGTCTCCAATTTGAATTGTTCTGAAGCACTAAAATGTATACTGCGACTGAAGATTGCTTCCTTGCGACCATTTAAATTTGAAAGCAAAGAGCAGGTCATCCATGCTTTAGCGTATATTTTATATAGTGGAATATAGTGTATACGCTATTTGCAATATCAGATCAATACCAATGAACCAAATGGAATTGAAGAGACAAAATGAATCCTTATAGAAGTTATAGTTATAGAATAGTCTATAACTCAGATTCATATCGTTGATGGAAGGTTTATTAACTCTTTGAAAAATGTTGATGTTTCCCAAGCTTTTGGCTAAGTCTGTTTTAGTCGATTTAAAAGGATGTACAGTTAAAGGGATTTAATCCCTTAGAAAAAAATTGAAATAATATGACACTGTACACGATAGGAAGTTAACCAAAAAATTGTTCAATTTTGGTTTGGTTCTTGTTTGTTGTAAAAAAATTGTCAGTATATCGTGTGATTTTAACTGAATAGATAAGATCATGTTAAATAGAAGATACTATCTAGCCACTACAAGGTACTCTGAGAAGATCCTTCCTAGCCACTACACGGTACTCTGAGAAGATCCTTCCTAGCCACTACACGGTACTCTGAAAAGATCCTTCCTAGCCACTACACGGTACTCTGAAAAGATCCTTCCTAGCCACTACACGGTACTCTGAAAAGATCCTTCCTAGCCACTACACGGTACACTGAAAAGATCCTTCCTAGCCACTACACGGTACACTGAAAAGATCCTTCCTAGCCACTACACGGTACTCTGAAAAGATCCTTCCTAGCCACTACACGGTACACTGAAAAGATCCTTCCTAGCCACTACACGGTACACTGAAAAGATCCTTCCTAGCCACTACACGGTACACTGAAAAGATCCTTCCTAGCCACTACAAGGTACTCTGAGAAGATCCTTCCTAGCCACTACACGGTACTCTGAAAAGATCCTTCCTAGCCACTACACGGTACTCTGAAAAGATCCTTCCTAGCCACTACACGGTACTCTGAAAAGATCCTTCCTAGCCACTACACGGTACTCTGAAAAGATCCTTCCTAGCCACTACACGGTACTCTGAAAAGATCCTTCCTAGCCACTACACGGTACACTGAAAAGATCCTTCCTAGCCACTACACGGTACTCTGAAAAGATCCTTCCTAGCCACTACACGGTACACTGAAAAGATCCTTCCTAGCCACTACACGGTACACTGAAAAGATCCTTCCTAGCCACTACACGGTACACTGAAAAGATCCTTCCTAGCCACTACACGGTACACTGAAAAGATCCTTCCTAGCCACTACAAGGTACACTGAAAAAATTCTTCCTAGCCACTACACGGTACACTGAAAAGATCCTTCCTAGCCACTACACGGTACACTGAAAAGATCCTTCCTAGCCACTACACGGTACACTGAAAAGATCCTTCCTAGCCACTACAAGGTACACTGAAAAAATCCTTCCTAGCCACTACACGGTACACTAAAAAGATCCTTACTAGCCAGTACACGGTACACTAAAAAGATCCTTCCTGCTTTGGCACAAAATGCTTCGAATGCTTGTGTTCATTTTCGCTTAAGGGTTAAAATATATTAAGTCAGAAGATTGGGAAATACTGGTAGTTTAAATTTCTCATCGAGTTAATAAACCTCAGAACATCAATATGAATTTAGACTAATGATTCTATCTTTATTCTATCTTCCACTCCATTTACTGCACATGACTCGTTGATTTAACTTTCAGAAGAAAATATAAGTTCCTTGGAGGGATGGTAACTAAAAATGATAAGCTGATTGAAGGAGTTTCTTCTGCCTTTTAATGGGTAGGAGCTTTGCAATGGAAAATAGATGTTTCTATCACCTGCAACTGTGCCTGCCTTGCATTTTATAGCAATGGTCAATGCTATAGCTTGTCAATGCTATAGCTTGTCAATGCTATAGCTTGTCAATGCTATAGCTTGTCAATGCTATAGCTTGTCAATGCTATAGCTTGTCAATGCTATAGCTTGTCAATGCTATAGCTTGTCAATGCTATAGCTTGTCAATGCTATAGCTTGTCAATGCTATAGCTTGTCTATGCTATAGCACCGACTTTATTTAAAAGAATAAAGGCTACATGGTATATGATAGATATTATCAGAATTAGAAAGATTAGGAAAAATTCAATTATTGGGATCTTGAAAAATCGAGATTTTATTAACGATTGGGATTTCAAATATTGGGATTTTGAACTTTTAAGATTTAGAAGCATTACACCTTTGATTTCTGGATTTTTTATTTCTGTAAACTTCAACATGACAATCTCCACTGCAAAGATTTTGAGTCAGAAACCAGAGACAGCGAATCCTAAATAACTAACTATTAATATGTGGCCAAAAATAGAACTAGTGTTTACATTCCTTTGCTGTGTGAGGGGCCGTAAGTTTTAGCGTATAGTAAGATTAGCTGAGGGATTAAGCTCATTAGAGGGCAGAAGCTAAGGAGATCAGAAGAAGGCGCCCAAACACCTGGTGCTGATAACGCTAGGGTTACACCTCTCCTTTGTTCTGAAACTTTCTCAGCAGCAAGTTAGGTATGGGGTAACTTTAGAGTTATCGAACTGGTACATATTTTCGATCGTATAAGAAAAAATATATAATTCAAGTTGAATTAGGGTAATAAAGAATGGTCACATTGTGATTATCCACATTTTTATCTATTCTGTTTGATGTTCGTACATTGGATTCGAACAATTGATTCAAATGTGGGATTCAAACCCTAGCGTCTGAAGCCCACAACTTGACTGTAGAAAAAGGTTGTGTTTTTTTCCGGTAAAGCCGACCATTGTACTCGAGTGATGTTTTCAATCGGCTTCTTGAAATTCAAAGACCAACTTCTACTATGTTGATCTTAGAATTTGCTATTAAACTTCTTCATCGGACAGAAAAAAGGGAAAATAGGAACCTTATGTTGTAAATGGAGAGAAAAAAAGGAACTGGAGAGATGGAGCGAGAGGAAAGAGGAACTGGGGGGAGGGGGAGAGAGGAAAGAGGAACTGGAGAGAAGAAGAGAGAGGAGAGGAACTGGAGAGATGAATTAGCAAGTTAGGAATTCAAATAAAGAAACAAGTTACATGTTTTTTTCAATCATACTTCAATAATTGAAAATTTGTAATAATTATTTTCTCTCATCTGTTTCACATCATTAAATGATGACTTCTTATTGAAACGATAGTAATGGTGAATGATAAGTAGTTTCTAAAATTGAATGGTATCTAATACTATATACCGCTGGTGTAGAACCAATCAATTACTCTTTAATTCTCTCCGTCTATGAAATTTTCGTGATGTATGATTTTAAAAGCATAGGCCTATTGTCACAAGCCTAATAATAATATTCTAATTCTACTGACCGAATATCCTTTGCCATTAAAGCGTTACTGCAGTCTGCCTCTAATTTAATCAATGCGCACAATAGACAGCCAAAACAAATGACAATCGGATGATGCATGGAGTTGCTTAGTATTCATATTGGCAAACCATTCATTATATTGGAGTTCATCCCTTAGCATCTATTTTAATAACGAACCAGCTATTCGACTGTGACGTCACTGCTACTCTGAGGTAGAAACAATAGTGTACAACAGACACTGTACTGTACAAAAGACACTGTACTGTACAACAGGCATTGTACTGTACAAAAGACACTGTACTGTACAACAGACATTGTACTGTACAAAAGACACTGTACTGTACAACAGATATTGTACTGTACAACAGACACTGTACTGTACAACAGACACTGTACTGTACAACAGACACTGTACTGTACAAAAGACACTGTACTGTACAACAGACATTGTACTGTACAACAGACACAGTACTGTACAACAGACACTGTACTGTACAACAGACACAGAACTGTACAACATACACTGTACTGTACAACAGACACAGTACTGTACAACAGACACTGTACTGTACGACATACACAGTACTGTACAACAGACACAGTACTGTACAACATACACAGTACTGTACAACAGACACAGTACTGTACAACAGGCACAGTACTGTACAACAGACACAGTACTGTACAACAGACACAGTACTGTACAACAGACACAATGATGTCAGGTGATGATACTAACATTCTAGCAGCATATTTTGAATACTTCAAGTTGTGATGGTATAACATGTGTATATGTTTTGCGCAATTTGCCTATTTGCACAACCTCGAGAATGCGCTGCACGTTTTTAGGATCATAGAAAATGCGCGACAATCTCGAGATTGTGCAACGCAGGTAAAGGGTATGAAGCAGAACCAACAGTGATGGAGTAGATAACAAATTATTTATGCATTTAATTGGTTCATTTCATCAAAATATGATAGTTAAAGCTATACATAATAACTTGGAAATATATTGGTAATTAAACTGGAGTTAGTTACTTAAACAAAACTGATGTTATAATTTTACTGAGATATCAAACATTCTACCAAACGTTTGGAAATAACCTCATTTGTTTACCATTTATTTTTAGTGTAAAAATATCGTCTTTTAAATTAAATAAAAATTAAGCAAAGTTAAGAAAAACTAAGTCATTTCTTAAGTTACTAAGTCATTTCTGAAGTTATTAAGTCATTTCTGAAGTTACTAAGTCATTTCTGAAGTTATTAAGTCATTTCTGAAGTTATTAAGTCATTTCTGAAGTTACTAAGTCATTTCTGAAGTTATTAAGTCATTTCTGAGGTTATTAAGTCATTTCTGAAGTTACTGAGTCATTTCTTAAGTTACTAAGTCATTTCTTAAGTTACTAAGTCATTTCTGAAGTTACTAAGTCATTTCTTAAGTTACTAAGTCATTTCTGAAGTGACTAAGTCATTTCTGAAGTTACTAAGTTATTTCTGAAGTTACTAAGTCATTTCTGAAGTTACTAAGTCATTTCTGAAGTTACTAAGTCATTTCTGAAGTTATCAAGTCATTTCTGAAGTTCCTTGCCCCAGTGACGTCACTACGACCAAACTGTCACCGGTGTTTGCCTCTTCATTTTGCTCATCCATCTCACAGAGGTTTTTAGTGTTTATTTTGTCAGTTCCTCGCCCGCCTCCGCCGTGTCTTTTCTTCCTCTAATATCAATTAATTGTGCGTTACGCTCCTAAAAATCGAACAGTTCCAAAAAAATATACAGGTACATTAAGAATTATCGGTCAGTTTCACATCTTCGGTCATATAAAAAAAACATTTAATAATGATAATTAAATTTACATTTCAATTGTTAACAAGTATTTAATCACAGTGTATAAATAACAGAAGTAATTGTAGTAGAAGTTAAGGATTACCTTCCATAAATGTGTCTTCATCACTTGACTTCAACGCTCTAATGGAGGGTGAGAGTAAAACCAAACATTTGCTAAAGTTTTCTTAAAAAACAGCGTAGTTAATTTAATCAAAGGGTTTTTATTGCTCAATATCTAGATCTATGTTATCAGCTCATTTCCGTGTTACTCCCTGAAAATTTGCATCTAAAGCTGCTTCTTAAATCTCCCCATCTTTAACTCAGAAATATTAATTTCTGATTTTTTTGGACCATAGCTCCCAACTTTTAAAAATATAAATGTACAAATTTTACAGTGAGCAGGGAGGATCTGACTTGTTTTCTTGTGCAAATGCGCTTGTTCTAATAAATAAATAAATAATTGACTAAAAGAAGTTGGTGTCTCCATGTTCATACCCAATGTTTGACAGCACCTATGATGAACATTTCCAAGGAAAAACAAGAAAATGAGCTAATGAAATTGATCAAAATAGTGTTTATCACAAAATGCAATCGACAGTGGAGTCTTCTTACTGTTTAATTTCTGATAAGTGTTATTCTACTTTATTACTTTATATTAATATATTCAAATATACAGAAGAATGACAAATGCTTTATTCATCTCAATTCTAAATAGTAAAGAAGTGATAAATAGGTAACGTTCTTCGTGAGTCTTTCTCACCGATTGGTTTTATTCCCCTAAGCTTTACTCAATAACATTAACCTTTATGTATCTGTGAGTAAAATTAAACTATTAATTCTAAGCATCTAGATACGTATAAAGTTATTATTAAGGTAAAGCAACCGTTTTTGGGTAACAAATAAATAATTCACAATAGATTTTTAATTCTATAAATTGTATACAGGTAAGGCTAGTACAGCGGACGGTCTTAAAACGGAAATCTCATACAAAGAACAAAAATGATCCGTTCAAAGGGCCGTGCAGCTCCTACACCGACCTTTTTGAATTATATGATTTAACAAATATTTTATTCGTCTACTATGTATCTAGTCTTACACATTTATTATATTCAAGGGCATTACAATCTACATTTAACAATTAATGTATTGTTTTTCAGAGTTTCAGTAATTTCATTTTGTTACCCTTTTCCCTGTCATTTTCTGTGATTAGAAAAGTTTTGTAGAAATTAAAAAGAGGTGTAACTATTCTATATTAAATACTATATTTTCACCTATTTTGTATCTATTTGAATGCTAATATCTTCTTTTATTTTACCTACTTTAATTGTTATTTCGTACATTTCTATGAGTAATAATTTATATATTTATAATTATTATTTGATTTTCAACCATTACAGTTTCTTATAAAAGCTGCTAAAGAAAACTTTCTAAGTTTAAATCCCCAACTAAACTAATTATCTGATTTCACAGCGACCACTAGATCCGTATAAGGACCTCTTTTTCAGGTACATATACTGTTGTTGTACGATCTTTACCTGTATTATCATTTGGCTAGCGTCATAATCTTCCTATTTCAGAAATCTCTGTTACAAATTAATACTTTGTACTGTGGCTGTAAATTGAAATTTAGTTTCGAATGAAGATGAGACTAAATCATAAATTGTGAGGAAATGGATCTATAGTGGACTCCTCTATAGTGGACTGCTCTATAGTGGACTGCTCTATAGTGGACTCCTCTATAGTGGACTGCTCTATAGTGGACTCCTTTATAGTGGACTGCTCTATAGTGGACTGCTCTATAGTGGACTGCTCTATAGTGGACTGCTCTATAGTGGACTGCTCTATAGTGGACTCCTCTAAAGTGGACTGCTCTAAAGTGGACTCCTCTTTAGTGGACTCCTCTATAGTGAACTCCTCTATAGTGGACTGCTCTATAGTGGACTGCTCTATAGTGGACTCCTCTATAGTGAATCTAGAATCCTGAGTATGGTATATAACTTAAATAGTGAACAAATTTTCTTTATAAATTTTTCATACAATGGCCATTGGTTTTCTAAGACTGATGGCCACTATTCAGTATTTCACTATAGAGGAGTTCTATCCTGTATTGCTACATAGTTGAGACCCGTCACTGATGGAAGAGTTTAATCGTCGAAATTCTCTAAGGAAATTGAACGGACACTGGAAGCAGAAATCAGACAAATTGACACCTTCCGGCATGATCTCCTTTTTAAAGAGTTGTTAAAATAAGTAACAGACTGAATTGTAACTTATTATTACCTAAGTTAGCTGTAGTGAATTTAACACTTTAATTTTTAATTATTAAAAGAAGGTTTGCTTCTTCTGGCAAGCGGCTTTTTGAAAAAAAAAAAAATTAACATTAGTCGAATAAACTCGACAAGAAACTTTTTTTCTTATAAATCATCAGTCGAATAAAAGGACTAAATTTCATTTATTCTCTTATAGTTATGTAATCACTCACTTAAACCAACTTATATTTATTTTCTTCTATATCACCAGTCATAAAAGTTACTAAATTATATTTATTTCCTTACGTAAGAGAGTCATCAGTCTAATACCTCCAAATTACATTAATTCTCTCTGCAGAGTGAAATGGTCAGAATGATTATGATATTAATATGAGAGCCAGAGAATCAATAGCCTCGAGAATATCTTAATGCAGAGGTCTTTCTTTGTGCCCGGGGCTAGAGGATTTCTATGGCCCAGAAGACTATTGTCAATTCCATTGAGAAATATTACGACGAAAAATATCATCCAATGGTATATTTTCAGTCTTTAGAGCAACTGTAGGGTAATTACAATATTGGAATTATTATTTCACTCACCGAAAACTGATGTGATGCGGGATGAAGACAGCAGATGAACAACCGCTAGTAAAAGAGTCTGCATCACGGCACCTGAAAAGAAAAAGATGTAGGTATTGAAGATATTCTCTCTAAAATATAAAGAAGTAGGTATCGAAGATATTCTCTCTAACACATAAATAACAAGATGTAGGTATCGAAGATATTCTCTCTAACACATAAATAATAAGAAGTAGGTATCGAAGATATTCTCTCTAACACATAAACAATAAGAAGTAGGTATCGAAGTTATTCTCTCTAACACATAAACAATAAGAAGTAGGTATCGAAGATATTCTCTCTAACACATAAACAATAAGAAGTAGGTATCGAAGATATTCTCTCTAACACATAAACAATAAGAAGTAGGTATCGAAGATTTTCTCTCTTACACATAAACAATAAGAAGTAGGTATCGAATATATTCTCTCTAACACATAAACAATAAGAAGTAGGTATCGAAGATATTCTCTCTAACACATAAACAATAAGAAGTAGGTATCGAAGATTTTCTCTCTAACACTTAAACAATAAGAAGTAGGTATCGAAGATTTTCTCTCTAACACATAAACAATAAAAAGTAGGTATCGAAGATATTCTCTCTAACACATAAATAATAAGAAGTAGGTATCGAAGATATTCTCTCTAACACATAAATAATAAAAAGTAGGTATCGAAGATATTCTCTCTAACAAATAAACAATAAAAAGTAAGTATCGAAGTTATTCTCTCTAACACATAAACAATAAAAAGTAGTTATCGAAGTTATTCTCTCTAACACATACACAATAAGAAGTAGGTATCGAAGTTATTCTCTCTAACACATAAACAATAAAAAGTAGGTATCGAAGTTATTCTCTCTAACACATACACAATAAGAAGTAGGTATCGAAGTTATTCTCTCTAACACATAAACAATAAGAAGTAGGTATCGAATTTATTCTCTCTGACACTTAAACAATAAGAAGTAGGTATCGAAGTTATTCTCTCTAACACATGAACAATAAGAAGTAGGTATCGAAGTTATTCTCTCTAACACATAAACAATAAGAAGTAGGTATCGAAGTTATTCTCTCTAACACATAAACAATAAGAAGTAGGTATCGAAGTTATTCTCTCTAACACATAAACAATAAGAAGTAGGTATCGAAGTTATTCTCTCTAACACATAAACAATAAGAAGTAGGTATCGAAGATTTTCTCTCTAACACTTAAACAATAAGAAGTAGGTATCGAAGATTTTCTCTCTAACACATAAACAATAAAAAGTAGGTATCGAAGATATTCTCTCTAACACATAAATAATAAGAAGTAGGTATCGAAGATATTCTCTCTAACACATAAATAATAAAAAGTAGGTATCGAAGATATTCTCTCTAACAAATAAACAATAAAAAGTAAGTATCGAAGTTATTCTCTCTAACACATAAACAATAAAAAGTAGTTATCGAAGTTATTCTCTCTAACACTTAAACAATAAGAAGTAGGTATCGAAGATTTTCTCTCTAACACATAAACAATAAAAAGTAGGTATCGAAGATATTCTCTCTAACACATAAATAATAAGAAGTAGGTATCGAAGATATTCTCTCTAACACATAAATAATAAAAAGTAGGTATCGAAGATATTCTCTCTAACAAATAAACAATAAAAAGTAAGTATCGAAGTTATTCTCTCTAACACATAAACAATAAAAAGTAGTTATCGAAGTTATTCTCTCTAACACATACACAATAAGAAGTAGGTATCGAAGTTATTCTCTCTAACACATAAACAATAAAAAGTAGGTATCGAAGTTATTCTCTCTAACACATACACAATAAGAAGTAGGTATCGAAGTTATTCTCTCTAACACATAAACAATAAGAAGTAGGTATCGAATTTATTCTCTCTGACACTTAAACAATAAGAAGTAGGTATCGAAGTTATTCTCTCTAACACATGGACAATAAGAAGTAGGTATCGAAGTTATTCTCTCTAACACATAAACAATAAGAAGTAGGTATCGAAGTTATTCTCTCTAACACATAAACAATAAGAAGTAGGTATCGAAGTTATTCTCTCTAACACATAAACAATAAGAAGTAGGTATCGAAGTTATTCTCTCTAACACATAAACAATAAGAAGTAGGTATCGAAGATTTTCTCTCTAACACTTAAACAATAAGAAGTAGGTATCGAAGATTTTCTCTCTAACACATAAACAATAAAAAGTAGGTATCGAAGATATTCTCTCTAACACATAAATAATAAGAAGTAGGTATCGAAGATATTCTCTCTAACACATAAATAATAAAAAGTAGGTATCGAAGATATTCTCTCTAACAAATAAACAATAAAAAGTAAGTATCGAAGTTATTCTCTCTAACACATAAACAATAAAAAGTAGTTATCGAAGTTATTCTCTCTAACACATACACAATAAGAAGTAGGTATCGAAGTTATTCTCTCTAACACATAAACAATAAAAAGTAGGTATCGAAGTTATTCTCTCTAACACATACACAATAAGAAGTAGGTATCGAAGTTATTCTCTCTAACACATAAACAATAAGAAGTAGGTATCGAATTTATTCTCTCTGACACTTAAACAATAAGAAGTAGGTATCGAAGTTATTCTCTCTAACACATGAACAATAAGAAGTAGGTATCGAAGTTATTCTCTCTAACACATAAACAATAAGAAGTAGGTATCGAAGTTATTCTCTCTAACACATAAACAATAAGAAGTAGGTATCGAAGTTATTCTCTCTAACACATAAACAATAAGAAGTAGGTATCGAAGTTATTCTCTCTAACACATAAACAATAAGAAGTAGGTATCGAAGATATTCTCTCTAACACATAAACAATAAAAAGTAGGTATCGAAGTTATTCTCTCTAACACATAAATAATAAGAAGTAGGTATCGAAGATATTCTCTCTAACACATAAATAATAAAAAGTAGGTATCGAAGATATTCTCTCTAACAAATAAACAATAAAAAGTAAGTATCGAAGTTATTCTCTCTAACACATAAACAATAAAAAGTAGTTATCGAAGTTATTCTCTCTAACACATACACAATAAGAAGTAGGTATCGAAGTTATTCTCTCTAACACATAAACAATAAAAAGTAGGTATCGAAGTTATTCTCTCTAACACATACACAATAAGAAGTAGGTATCGAAGTTATTCTCTCTAACACATAAACAATAAGAAGTAGGTATCGAATTTATTCTCTCTGACACTTAAACAATAAGAAGTAGGTATCGAAGTTATTCTCTCTAACACATGAACAATAAGAAGTAGGTATCGAAGTTATTCTCTCTAACACATAAACAATAAGAAGTAGGTATCGAAGTTATTCTCTCTAACACATAAACAATAAGAAGTAGGTATCGAAGTTATTCTCTCTAACACATAAACAATAAGAAGTAGGTATCGAAGTTATTCTCTCTAACACATAAACAATAAGAAGTAGGTATCGAAGATATTCTCTCTAACACATAAACAATAAAAAGTAGGTATCGAAGTTATTCTCTCTAACACATAAATAATAAGAAGTAGGTATCGAAGTTATTCTCTCTAACACTTAAACAATAAGAAGTAGGTATCGAAGTTATTCTCTCTAACACATGGACTGAAAATGAAAAAAAAAATCTGTATAACTTATCATCCTGTTATGATAATAATTTAATTAGTACCTTTTCTCTGTGACGATCGATAGTAAAAAATGTGAAATTTACTGAATAATATGAACTTTTTAGAATTAACCTCCTACTTGGCATATAAGGTACACACATAAGTTGCTAATTTACGAGGGTGGAATTTATACGGTAGGAGTCAAAAAAAGCGGGTACGAAATTAGAATGGACATAACTTTAAGAAGAGCCATCGTATCTTCGTGTGGTTTTCTTTAGCTAATGCAGATTTTTGCCAAATATAACCACAATTTTTGTTTGTTTTTATATTCCTAATAGTTTTTCTACAGAGTGGTCATAAGTAGAGGGTGGTGAAATTGCTCTTGCGTGAGATACGAAATCGTTAAAGGACATCAAAATGGGTTAGTTGTTATGTGCTCTGCGTTATCATCCTGCGGTCACCATACTCGGTACAGAGTTTCTCCAAAAATATGTCACAGTTCTGACAATTTCAGCTGATTCAACATGAGGGTTCTTAAAATCACGCTAATTTCCGGAAATAAAAACTGCTCTTTTGATAAGCAAGGATTGAAATAAGTTCGCGCACGAGGACACGATGGTTATGGAAGTTATGGAGATTTTAATTTCGTACCCGCTTTTTTTGACTCGTACTGTTTAAATATATCCATGCATGTGTAAAGCTATCTGCATGTCCTATACCTACACAGATAGGCAAGGTTAATTCTTTATTAGTGGCTTAATTTCATAGTGAAGTAAAAGTGTTTCAGTAATTCTAGAACCCAGAAAGTGAATTATGAGTACCACATAAGCTTGAAGTTCTCCTGATAGAAAAAATGATTAAACGTTATATTAAATATTAACATATAGTAAGATTGTCAAGTTTCTAAATTGATGAGTGACTTAAGGAGGGGGGGGGGGGAGGGAGATTTACACCATTATAAATGCAAGGAGGGGGGGGGGGAGATTTACACCATTATAAATGCAATGAGGGGGGGAGATTTACACCATTATAAATGCAATGAGGGGGGGGAGATTTACACCATTATAAATGCAAGGAGGGGGGGGAGATTTACACCATTATAAATGCAAGGAGGGGGGGGAGATTTACACCATTATAAATGCAAGGAGGGGGGGGGGGGATTTACACCATTATAAATGCAATGAGGGGGGGGAGATTTACACCATTATAAATGCAAGGAGGGGGGGGGGAGATTTACACCATTATAAATGCAAGGAGGGGGGGGGGGGGATTTACACCATTATAAATGCAAAGAGGGGAGGGGGAGATTTACACCATTATAAATGCAAAGAGGGGGGGGGGGAGATTTACACCATTATAAATGCAATGAGGGGGGGGAGATTTACACCATTATAAATGCAATGAGGGGGGGAGATTGACACCATTATAAATGCAAGGAGGGGGGGGAGATTTACACCATTATAAATGCAAGGAGGGGGGGGGGGATTTACACCATTATAAATGCAAAGAGGGGGGGGGGGGGGGAGATTTACACCATTATAAATGCAATGAGGGGGGGAGATTTACACCATTATAAATGCAAGGAGGGGGGGGGGGAGATTTACACCATTATAAATGCAAGGAGGGGGGGGGGGGGATTTACACCATTATAAATGCAAAGAGGGGAGGGGGAGATTTACACCATTATAAATGCAAGGAGGGGGGAGATTTACACCATTATAAATGCAAGGAGGGGGGAGATTTACACCATTATAAATGCAAGGAGGGGGGAGATTTACACCATTATAAATGCAAGGAGGGGGGGGGGGAGATTTACACCATTATAAATGCAAGGAGGGAGGAGATTTACACCATTATAAATGCAAGGAGGGGGGGAGATTTACACCATTATAAATGCAAGGAGGGGGGAGATTTACACCATTATAAATGCAAAGAGGGGGGAGATTTACACCATTATAAATGCAAGGAGGGGGGGAGATTTACACCATTATAAATGCAAGGAGGGGGGAGATTTACACCATTATAAATGCAAGGAGGGGGGAGATTTACACCATTATAAATGCAAGGAGGGGGGAGATTTACACCAATATAAATGCAAGGAGGGGGGAGATTTACACCATTATAAATGCAAGGAGGGGGGAGATTTACACCATTATAAATGCAAAGAGGGGGGGGGGAGATTTACACCATTATAAATGCAATGAGGGGGGGGAGATTTACACCATTATAAATGCAATGAGGGGGGGAGATTGACACCATTATAAATGCAAGGAGGGGGGGGAGATTTACACCATTATAAATGCAAGGAGGGGGGGGGGGATTTACACCATTATAAATGCAAAGAGGGGGGGGGGGGGGGGAGATTTACACCATTATAAATGCAATGAGGGGGGGAGATTTACACCATTATAAATGCAAGGAGGGGGGGGGGGAGATTTACACCATTATAAATGCAAGGAGGGGGGGGGGGGGATTTACACCATTATAAATGCAAAGAGGGGAGGGGGAGATTTACACCATTATAAATGCCAGGAGGGGGGAGATTTACACCATTATAAATGCAAGGAGGGGGGAGATTTACACCATTATAAATGCAAGGAGGGGGGAGATTTACACCATTATAAATGCAAGGAGGGGGGGGGGAGATTTACACCATTATAAATGCAAGGAGGGAGGAGATTTACACCATTATAAATGCAAGGAGGGGGGGAGATTTACACCATTATAAATGCAAGGAGGGGGGAGATTTACACCATTATAAATGCAAAGAGGGGGGAGATTTACACCATTATAAATGCAAGGAGGGGGGGAGATTTACACCATTATAAATGCAAGGAGGGGGGAGATTTACACCATTATAAATGCAAGGAGGGGGGAGATTTACACCATTATAAATGCAAGGAGGGGGGAGATTTACACCAATATAAATGCAAGGAGGGGGGAGATTTACACCATTATAAATGCAAGGAGGGGGGAGATTTACACCAATATAAATGCAAGGAGGGGGGGGAGATTTACACCATTATAAATGCAAGGAGGG
>CANNZV010000184.1:0-51457 GCA_947561585.1 Caprella mutica
GTCACTAGAGGAATGTGACTAATGACTTACTGCAGTCACTAGAGGAATGTGACTAATGACTTACTGCAGTCTCTAGAGGAATGTGACTACTGACTTACTGCAGTCACTAGAGGAATGTGACTAATGACTTACTGCAGTCACTAAAGGAATGTGACTAATGACTTACTGCAGTCACTAGAGGAATGTGAATAATGACTTACTGCAGTCTCTAGAGGAATGTGACTACTGACTTACTGCAGTCACTAGAGGAATGTGACTACTGACTTACTGCAGTCATTAGAGGAATGTGACTACTGACTTACTGCAGTCTCTAGAGGAATGTGACTACTGACTTACTGCAGTCACTAGTGGAATGTGACTACTGACTTACTGCAGTCACTAGTGGAATGTGACTACTGAATTACTGCAGTCTCTAGAGTAATGTGACTACTGACTTACTGCAGTCACTAGTGGAATGTGACTACTGACTTACTGCAGTCTCTAGAGGTATGTGACTACTGACTTACTGCAGTCTCTAGAGTAATGTGACTACTGACTTACTGCAGTCTCTAGAGTAATGTGACTACTGACTTACTGCAGTCTCTAGAGTAATGTGACTACTGACTTACTGCAGTCTCTAGAGTAATGTGACTACTGACTTATTGCAGTCACTAGAGGAATGTGACCACTGACTTACTGCAGTCATTAGAGGAATGTGACTACTGACTTACTGCAGTCTCTAGAGTAATGTGACTACTGACTTACTGCAGTCACTAGAGGAATGTGACTACTGACTTACTGCAGTCACTAGAAGAATGTGACTAATGACTTACTGCAGTCACTAGAGGAATGTGACTAATGACTTACTGCAGTCACTAGTGGAATGTGACTACTGAATTACTGCAGTCTCTAGAGTAATGTGACTACTGACTTACCGCAGTCACTAGTGGAATGTGACTACTGACTTACTGCAGTCACTAGTGGAATGTGACTACTGACTTACTGCAGTCTCTAGAGGAATATGACTACTGACTTACTGCAGTCACTAGTGGAATGTGACTACTGACTTACTGCAGTCTCTAGAGGAATATGACTACTGACTTACTGCAGTCACTAGTGGAATGTGACTACTGACTTACTGCAGTCTCTAGAGTAATGTGATTACTGACTTACTGCAGTCACTAGAGGAATGTGACTACTGACTTACTGCAGTCACTAGAGGACTGTGACTACTGACTTACTGCAGTCACTAGTGGAATGTGACTACTGACTTACTGCAGTCACTAGTGGAATGTGACTACTGACTTACTGCAGTCTCTAGAGGAATGTGACTACTGACTTACTGCAGTCACTAGTGGAATGTGACTACTGACTCACTGCAGTCTCTAGAGTAATGTGATTACTGACTTACTGCAGTCACTAGATGAATGTGACTACTGACTTACTGCAGTCTCTAGAGTAATGTGATTACTGACTTACTGCAGTCACTAGAGGAATGTGACTACTGACTTACTGCAGTCACTAGAGGACTGTGACTACTGACTTACTGCAGTCACTAGTGGAATGTGACTACTGACTTACTGCAGTCACTAGTGGAATGTGACTACTGACTTACTGCAGTCTCTAGAGGAATGTGACTACTGACTTACTGCAGTCACTAGTGGAATGTGACTACTGACTCACTGCAGTCTCTAGAGTAATGTGATTACTGACTTACTGCAGTCACTAGATGAATGTGACTACTGACTTACTGCAGTCTCTAGAGTAATGTGATTACTGACTAACTGCAGTCACTAGAGGAATGTGACTACTGACTTACTGCAGTCACTAGAGGAATGTGACTACTGACTTACTGCAGTCACTAGAGGAATGTGACTAATGACTTACTGCAGTCTCTAGAGGAATGTGACTACTGACTAACTGCAGTCACTAGAGGAATGTGACTACTGACTTACTGCAGTCTCTAGAGTAATGTGACTACTGTACAGACTATTAATAAAGATTAAAAAGTGATATGAAAGAAATAAAGGAAAAAAGGGAGAAAATACGATATCCGTTATAGTTTAAAGAATTTATTTAATAACTATTACAGTATTCATCCTAGTTTCCCTTAACTAGTCAGCCTAGTATAATCCCTAGTTTCCCTCACTTAGCTAGCCTAGTATTACCCATAGTATACATTACCTAGTCAGTCTACTATCACACCTAGTATTCCTCACCTAGTCAGCCTAGTATCCCCCTTGGTATTCCTCACCTAGTCAGCCTAGTATCACCCCTAGTACCTTCACCTAGTCAGTATCCTATCTCCAGACGGGTATTACCACCCAGTACGTACTTACCTAGTTACCTACCTAGTTTGACAGTAAGGTTTGCTCCAGAGTAGTTATCCTTGCCTATACCCGTTATATTGGTATCATCTTCTTTTGCATAGTGTGCTATGTGTGTCCTGTTTGATGTACCATCACCTAGGTAAGTACACATAGTACCTAGTACATCCTAGTACATAATACAACTCTAATACCGTCAGCTAGGTAAGTAAACTTAGTTATTAGTACATAGTGAAACTCTGGTAGCATCACCTAGGTAAGTAAACATAGTAAATAGTACGTAGTACAACTCTATTACTATCACCTGTGTAAGTAAATAAAGTACATAGTACAACTATAGTACCATCACATAGGTAAGTTAATATTGTAACTAGTACCACACTATACAGGGTGACCCACAAAAAGGTGTACCCAACTTTGAATTAATACAAATATCGTATTTAACATACATAGATAAATAAAGAGTTAAAATGACTTTTTTTTATATGTGTTCATTTTATCATGTGTCTATTTTACCATGTGTCTATTTTACCATGTGTCTATTTTACCAGTTATCTACATGGCAGTTATCCGCATGACAGTTATCTGCATGGCAGTTATCTGCATGACAGTTGTCCGCATGGCAGTTATCCGCAAGGCAGTTATCCGCAAGGCAGTTATCCGCATGGCAGTTATCCGCAAGGCAGTTATCCGCATGGCAGTTATCCTCATGACAGTTATCCGCATGGCAGTTATCCGCATGGCAGTTATCCGCATGGCAGTTATCCGCAAGACAGTTGTCCGCAAGGCAGTTATCCGCATGGCAGTTATCCGCATGACAGTTATCCGCATGGCAGTTATCCGCATGGCAGTTATCCGCATGACAGTTATCCGCATGGCAGTTATCCGCATGGCAGTTATCCGCATGGCAGTTATCCGCAAGGCAGTTATCCGCATGACAGTTATCCGCATGGCAGTTATCCGCATGGCAGTTATCCGCATGGCAGTTATCCGCATGACAGTTATCCGCATGACAGTTATCCGCATGGCAGTTATCCGCATGGCAGTTATCCGCAAGGCAGTTATCCGCATGGCAGTTATCCGCAAGGCAGTTATCCGCAAGGCAGTTGTCCGCATGACAGTTATCCGCATGGCAGTTATCCGCATGGCAGTTATCCGCATGGCAGTTATCCGCAAGGCAGTTATCCGCATGGCAGTTATCCGCAAGGCAGTTATCCGCATGGCAGTTATCCGCATGACAGTTATCCGCATGGCAGTTATCCGCATGGCAGTTATCCGCATGGCAGTTATCCGCAAGGCAGTTATCCGCATGGCAGTTATCCGCAAGGCAGCTGTCCGCATGGCAGTTATCCGCATGGCAGTTGTCCGTACACCCTATTTTTGCCTATGGTTCTTTACCGTCAGAGGGAATTAAATAAAATTCCTAACACTGATAGGAAAAACACTAATATTAATAGAATATCGTTTACAGGAACGAACTAACCTCTAGAATTTAAGTTATATTAAATTACAGTTAAAGGGAGAATTTTGGTGTTGTACATAAACAATCTTTGCAAGATTTATTTTTTAAATTTTACTTCAACTCTATTTTTCATCTACTTATATATACAATATTTTGCACAACTTAAAGTTAGTACACTGTTTGTGTGTCACCCTGTATATTACAACTCTATGACAATATAGTATATTCTATAGTGTAACTCTATGACTATAGTGCCTATAGGTTGACACATGCGTTATATCTTTTTAAGGTTTATTATCTCCGTTCTTATATACTTTATCTTTGAATGTTATTACCAGTTTAGGTTTTTATACCATTTAGAAAAATAAATTAAATAGTTAGTTTAAAAAATGAGATTTGTTTAAGATTTGACATATTAATTCATTTATTTATATAAACATCCCCAATCAAGTGAATAATAAAGCAAAAACTAATAAATTAAACTAATTAGGGACGCATTACACTGACATGGAAAGACCTGAACGTTGAGAAAAAAATAGAAAATGAAAAATTGAATTACCAAATTATGAATAAAAAAATCACCTCAGCATTGTAAGCCATTGTGTAAGATAATATATAAGCTAATATGTAAGATAATGTAAAAGTTTATGTGTAAGATAATATATAAGCTAATATGTAAGATAATGTAAAAGTTTATGTGTAAGATAATATATAAGCTAATATGTAAGATAATGTAAAAGTTTATGTGTAAGATAATATATAAGCTAATATGTAAGCTATTACTGTAAGCTAACCCTGTAATTAAGCTAACATGTGAATTTTTATATATTTTTTTATTATTCATTTTCTAGTATTTTATTTATTTTTTGTGTTGTTGAATATTTTTAAAATATTTCTATTTCTAATAATTTCTTAATTTTGATTTTTCTAAATATCTGTATCTTTTTATACATTTTATAAACATTCATTTAAATGGTCAAACACTCTTCTCTTTCAGCCCTCATCTAAAAATCATATCGCATCAATATATCACTTCTAATTAACAGTCACAATTATTAACGAATTGAAAATGGCAAGGAGTGAAAAAAAGTAATTAAATTTTAATTAAACTCTTCATCTAATTTTAGAGATCATTTTTATTAATGTAAAGTTGTTAATTGTTTTTAAATAGGATACTCATTATCAGTGGTAACTTATCGTTCATTTTAATTGTTTCCTCTACAGATATTCAAAACTAGTGACCTTTCAAATATAAAAACATACACTATTCTAAGAGGATATATATTATATAATTTTGTTAAATGTAATTTAGTTCTATAGGGTATATTCTGCATCACCGACAGTGTCAAATCACCGTTCAACTGTTCAAATAATATCGCTTCAGATCCGAAAGTTTATATATGTACTATATAATATAAATATTATTTATGCAAGTGATGTGAAATATTAAAGGGAGGTAAAATATTTAATAAAATCAATTTCTACTAGAATTGAATCTCAACTCTTCTGGTCGCACTAGAAGGCAGAATGTATCATGGTCGTACTAGACGGCTGTATGTATCATAGTCGTACTAGACAGCTGTATGTATCATAGTCGTACTAGACGGCTGTATGTATTATAGTCGTACTAGAAGGCGGAATGTATCATGGTCGTACTAGACGGCTGTATGTATCATAGTCGTACTAGACGGCTGTATGTATCTTAGTCGTACTAGACGGCTGTATGTATCATAGTCGTACTAGACGGCTGTATGTATCATAGTTGTACTAGACGGCTGTATGTATCATAGTCGTACTAGACTGTATGTATCATAGTCGTACTAGACGGCTGTATGTATCATAGTCGTACTAGCTAGACGGTCGTATGTATCATGGTCGTACTAGAGGGCTGTTTGCGTCATGGTCGTAGTATACGGCTGTTTTTTACATTAGATATTTTAAGTGTATGTCACTTTTTAATTTTGACTGTTTTACCAAGGTATTCTTGTTTATAATCCTTTATATTGAATAATAAAAACAAAGTAAAATTAATTATTTAAAAGAATATAAAGATACTTAAATCTATTATTATTTACTAATTTTATTCTAGGAATGAATTTATATAAGAAATATTCATTATGTTTTAATACATGTAATATTTATTATACGTTTATAATACTATGATTTAAAGCATACAAAATGTATTATATTTTTCCCTTCATAAAAATGTTTAAATGAAGATGACTAAGCACTTTTAAATATCCTATTCATAGTCATTCAAATTATTAAAGTTAATATTGCCAACATTTTAACGGCATATCCGTCAATTATGAAAATCCGGGCTAAATAATTATTTTAAACTGCATATTTACTTTTAACTATTTATATTTTAATACTAAAATCAAACATGGAAAAGCAAATCAACTTATAATTAATTCACAACATTGAAATTGTCCCTGAGATAAAGTTATTAAAGTCAATGTTTCAAATTAGTATTTCACTTATATGTTCAATAATGTTTATTAAATTTCCTTATAATTTTTTTTTCATTACTCAACGTCATCGCCACTAATTTAGATGATGCTCTTTTTCTAACTAAAAATGCAATTAAGGATACAGGTGTTGAGTGAATGAGAATTTTAATTAGAATTTAGAAGATGTTTTTGATTAGTGATTATGAGATGCTTCTTTTGATTATAAATTAGAAGGTGATTTTTTTAGAGCAGATGCAGGTATAGGGGGTTGAGTTCAGCTGTGATGTTCAGTACAGGTGTGTTAGACTAAAGAACTCACCAAGGTGAAACAGGTGCATTCAACCTTATCAACCTTATCAACCTTATCAACCTTATACTATCAACCTTATACTATCAACCTTATACTATCAACCGTATACTATCAACCTTATACTATCAACCTTATACTATCAACCTTATACTATCAACCTTATACTATCAACCGTATACTATCAACCTTATACTATCAACCTTATACTATCAACCGTATACTATCAACCGTATACTATCAACCGTATACTATCAACCGTATACTATCAACCGTATACTATCAACCGTATACTATCAACCGTATACTATCAACCGTATACTATCAACCGTATACTATCAACCGTATACTGTTAAACAGGTTATTGTGTCTTTTAAATTTTCCTACACAAAATTTTTCTCGCAATCTTTTTCTCCGATTTCAAATTCATCCTGGGTCAAATTGACCCTTCACAGTGATCATAGTTGCCCACAATCTGCTGAAATGACCTTCTTTCACACGTCATATTGACTATAATAATTTGACTCACCATACCAGTCAAATAACTCATACATTCTTTATTTCCCTTACCATGTGATGTACTGCTATTTGGCAATACTTTCGATGTAAAGTCAGTTAAAGAATTTAACCTCAGGAATGTGGTGATAAACTATACACAGTTCCGTTAGTTTTTCATGAGATGTAATCTGACCCGATATCAGATCACATGACCCGGTCATAGAGTCAATATCGAGTCAATTTGATTCATTTTTCTGGTTGACATTGCTCTACTCACTCTAACGTTACTATTATTTTTTTTCTTTTTCGGGACATGGGTAAGTTACGGTTTGTCGGACATTTTCACATCTTCGGTAATATAAGGTGAAAAGGATACCAAGTAAGATAAAAGTTAAATATAATAATTTTGTACTTTTTCAATATGGTCGAAAATGTGGAGCTGTCCAATAACTTGTAACTTGCCCTAGTCACCAGATAAAATGGGATAACATGAACTAGTCTAGTACCTACAGCCTCTAACTAGTCTAGTACCTACAGCCTCTAAAACAGTCTAGTACCTACAGCCTCTAACTAGTCTAGTACCTACAGCCTCTAACTAGTCTAGTACCTACAGCCTCTAACTAGTCTAGTACCCACAGCCTCTAACTAGTCTAGTACCTAACCTACAGCCTCTAACTAGTCTAGTACCTACAGCCTCTAACTAGTCTAGTATCTACAGCCTCTAACTAGTCTAGTACCCACAACCTCTAACTAGTCTAATACCTACAGCCTCTAACTAGTCTAGTACCCACAGCCTCTAACTAGACTAATACCTACAGCCTCTAACTATAGTACCCACAGCCTCTAACTAGTCTAATACCTACAGCCTCTAACTAGTCTAGTACCTACAGCATCTAACTAGTCTAGTACCAGACCTACACCTTAGCCTCTAACTAGTCTAGTACCCACAGCCTCTAACTAGTCTAGTACCTACAGCCTCTAACTAGTTTAGTACCTACAGCCTCTAACTAGTCTAGTACCTACAGCCTCTAACTAGTCTAGTACCAGACCTACACCTCAGCCTCTAACTAGTCTTGTCTGCTAGGCATGGAGCCAGTGGAAGGTCGAACAGGTAGGTAGGTACAATATCATTTTCATGTCACACAATAAATAATCTCACACTTACTATCTGTATTCTTATCTTAGTTTAGGGTAAGTTACGAATTATTGGTCGGTTTCACATCTTCGGTCGTATAAGAAAACATTATATAGTAATAATTATTCATTTTAATTATTATTATACCATTTTTTTATTATATCACCAACCAATAATTCGTATCTTACTCTATATGCTTAAGGGCCCGTCAAACCAAAGATTAGAATTTCTTCTTTGTTCGGAAAGAATTAGCCATAAAATCTACGGACATTGTTACTAATATTTTAATTACCTTGATACTTTTCTTATTTTGTTTCAGTTTCATTGTTCATTATTATAATTGGACACACTCAGTTAATACAATTTCGTTTAACATGAATCATAATATAATTATTATATTTGAGTACAATTTAATTTTCATTTGCCCCGTACAAATCACTTTATTTAATGTTGCTGTTATACACTCATAATTAGCTGGGGTTGTGACAATATGTTTTTTGAATCACAGATCTTGAGAATATCATAGACGAAATGAAATGGCATTGAATACTATATACCGCTGGTTTAGAACAATTAAATACTCTTTATTTCTCTCCGTCTATAATATTTTCGGGATCTATGATTTTAAAAGCATATTGTCACAACCCTTGTCATGTTATTTTCAATAAAAAATTTTAACCGCTCACCAACATTCGCTTCAGTTAAAAATATTCGGAACAATTTCCTCTCGACTTCCCGTATTTATTAACAAGTTGAAATAAAGCCATTCTAGCCATCACAAACCTATGAGCTGAGAATGACTGCAGTGAGAATGACTGTAGTGAGAATGACTGCAGTGAGAATGACTGTAGTGGGAATGACTGCAGTGAGAATGACTGTATTGAGAATGACTGTAGTGAGAATGACTGTAGTGAGAATGACTGCAGTGAGAATGACTGTAGTGAGAATGACTGCAGTGAGAATGACTGCAGTGAGAATGACTGTAGTGAGAATGACTGCAGTGAGAATGACTGCAGTGAGAATGACTGCAGTGATAAAGGCTGCAGTGAGAATGACTGTAGTGAGAATGACTGCAGTGAGAATAACTGCAGTGAGAATGACTGCAGTGAGAATGATTGCAGTGAGAATGATTGCAGTGAGAATGACTGCAGTGAGAATGACTGCAGTGAGAATGACTGCAGTGAGAATGACTGCAGTGAGAATGACTACAGTGAGAATGACTGCAGTGAGAATGACTGTAGTGAGAATGACTGCAGTGAGAATGACTGCAGTGAGAATGACTGCAGTGAGAATGACTGCAGTGAGAATGACTGCAGTGAGAATGATTGCAGTGAGAATGACTGCAGTGAGAATGGCTGCAGTGAGAATGACTGCAGTGAGAATGACTGCAGTGAGAATGACTGCAGTGAGAATGACTGCAGTGCGAATGACTGCAGTGAGAATGATTCCCACGGGAATGCATTGGTAACAGCTCCATATTCCCAGGGAAGGTTGAGGGAATATTAGCCCGAGGGAAGGTTTTCTTGTCAATATTTTCAGACTTATTTCGCATAAAGGATTAGGTGCTTTTTAATGAAATATTTTAGACGTAATATTTGTTTTGAAAAAAAATTATGAGCAAATAAAAGAAAGTAAATAAGAAATAATAAAAGAAGCTGTTTTATTCATTATTAAGGATTTTTTAAATTTATTTACTGTTGAACGTAACTATATACTTTTTATAATATACTTTTAATGTTACAAATTATCATAAATTATTTGGGTTATTTTTTTTAATTTCTAATATTTTTTAAATATCATCAGTTTTCTTTTTAAAATTATACACCCATATAAGTATATTATAGACCATTATTTGTATATAACCTAATTTATGGATACCGTGTTATTTATTCAAGACTTGGTTAAAACAGGTGAAAAGTGTCTATTGATTAATGCTCTACCTGTATAAAAGTCTTCAACGAAGTAACGATACCATTATTTAATTTATATATAATGGTAAATATTATTTATCAAATTACTGTATATATTGAAATAAAATTGTATTAAAAAATAGTCGTTAAATCATCACCATATGAAAACAATTTAAAGTATCGCTATTTTATTCGTTGATAGTACCTATCATAAAATATGTCATCTTATATGTGTTCTTATACAGAAGCTATGTGTTCATACTATTGATTTCATTCATCATTGATGTATAATGATATTCACTTGACTTTAGCTTATAGTTAAAATGGTTTGTTTGCTCCATTATATCCTTTTACTAGTTTTATAGTAGAGTAATAAATCAGTCATCTTTAATTCACTTGATCCTTTACTCGGTCGTTTGCAAGAAAAATGTATTTTCGAGTTATCCATATTGGCGTAATTATCTTAAAAATACCGATTCTTTGGTAAACGTTTTCATAACAGTGGCTCAAAAATTGCCAGTTAAAGAGGCTAAATGTGCTAACGATATACCATTTAATGTACGTACATTAAAAGTAGAAAAATGCCTCTCCTGAAAAATAGCTATTTTGACAGTGTTGTCGCAAATGAGCGAAGTATTTTTTGGCAGTTAATGCCTGATGAAAAACCCTCAAGTAACGGATGAAAGAGCCTTACATTACCACTGAAAAGCCCTTACATTACCGATGAAAAGCCCTTACATTACCGATGAAAAGCCCTTACATTACCGATGAAAAGTCCATACATTACCGATGAAAAGTCCATACATTACCGATGAAAAGTCCTTACATTACCGATGAAAAACCCTTACATTACCGATGAAAAGTCCTTACATTACCGATGAAAAACCCTTACATAACCGATAAAAACCCCTTACATTACCGATAAAAAACCCTCACATTACTAATGAAAAACCCTTACATTACCGATGGGAAACGTACCATGAAAAACCTTTCATTACTTAGATTACTATAATGATGAAAAACCAGATGAAGATCTTCATATTCCTGTCAGTGTTTTAACCTCTCTAAACACTGACATTGAAATTAGTTTCTTTTATAGATTCTCGAGTCTTCATCGGATTTGTTTTTTACTTTTGGAGATTGTTGGAAGTTTTGTTTATCAAATTTGATGAATAGTAAATAAACAGGGGTATTGAAACAGTTTCCTGGTTCGTTACTGTTCTGTTTTTACAAGTTTCATTTTAGTATGTTAATTGATATCTATTTTATAATATATTGTTCGGATCGATTGGTTGTGAAAAAATGAATGGATTCGGTAATTTCTTGGTATGGTAAAATTGTATTTTTTTTTGACGTCTTATAAATTTATCTATTATCTTTTGTTGTTCTCTTATATAATTTTTTATCTTTACCGTGCCAACTTGAAGATTGAAATTATTTATTTTTTTTTATTTAAATAAATAAACTTTCATAAATGTCTTATAAAATAGAAACAACTTACCAGGCAAGAAGTAATTTTCCTGGGATATTCCCTCAATATCCCAGAAATAAGTCCTTCTTGCACTGTTGGATATCTAAAGAATAACAAAATATTAATATCGAATTTGTTTTATGAATAAATACTCTCAATACTTTCATATTTTAACATTAATATTGAATATGGTATATTACCGATAAAATATCATATGTTTTATATTCAGTGACTCAGCAGATGGGTAAGTTACGAATTATCAGTCAGTTTCACATCTTCGGTCATATAAGAAAAAAACGATATAAAAATTACTATTGAATTTTTATCATAATTGGTATTCATGGTACCTGCAGGTATCATTGATACCAATTAAAATACAAATTAACTAAAACTATTATATTATTTTTTCTTATATGACCGAAGATGTGAAACTGACTGATAATTATAGTGACTATCTATATTACAACATTATTTGTTACTTACTTACAATGAGTCACTACTAACAAAACTGTAGTACCAAATGTGGTTTAATTTCCTAGTAACCGGGCACATTTTTGTATTTTAAAATTGTATTTACTTTAGTTAAATAAACAGAGTATTTAGCTTTACTTTTTATAAGGTAAATATCTTCTATATTTGTTCAAGCCTTTAGATTTTCTTCATAATCACCAAAGCATTTTCGATAATAGAGCAACAACAATCAAGGCAAATTACAGAGCTGTACCTCTGTAGATTATAACAGTAAGCTGTAGAGGGTGAGTTACGAGTTATTGGACAGTTCCAAGTTTTCGATAATGTGATAAAAATGTATCTAATAATTGTTGTTTAATATTTTTTTTATTGCAAACAATGCATGATAGCGAAGATACCAAATTGAAATGGAAAATATATAATAAAAGTTAAATTACATTTATTGTATATTTTCTTCCTATGTATTTTCAAAGAATTTTTTGAAATTAAACAATTATTAGAAAGTATTGAAATTTGCATATAATTTATTTTTTATTTCATGGGAAAATTTAGATAAAAAAATACTAATATTTTTTCCATTTTGCAGAATTTTCTAGAAAAAATTATATTCGATTTATACTTTTTATTTAAAATTAAAGTTAACGAGTATATGTGTAGATAGCATTTTACTAAATAATCTTGAATGTATGTCTGTTTTGACTGTACTATAGTAAATTAATTAAACTTGTTTCTTCACTTCATACGCTCTCTTCATACACTCACTTCATACACTCACTTCATACACTCACTTCACACACTCACTTCATACACTCACTTCACACACTCACTTCATACACTCACTTCATAAATTTGTTTTATTTTTTATTCCTATTTTCACATGAACGTTTTACAATGGGATATATTTCTGATATATTATAATTATTTTAAACACTGTAATAAAATCAAATTTTCTGTAATAATAGTTATTTAAATATAAAGAGTGTTTTTATTTTGAGATAAATGTATGAAGTCTTTCCAAACATTATTATATAACTTTCAAAACATGTTGTAACATTTAAGTCAAGGTAAGTTTTTGGAAATGTTTCACCATATAATGTCACAAAATAAAAATACGATTCACCAAATTTCTTAAGAGTCGTTGATTTAATACAAATAGATTTGTGTGGAGTCTTTTTTGACTTAATTGTTCTATATTTTGTGAGGTCATAGTTATATCTTATGCATAAAAGCTATTGTAGTAACTCTGAAAAGAGAGAGCTGTGTGTGTGTGTGTGTTCGTGTGTGTCTTTTATCGGTCAGTGGAGTTGCACCTGACTAGTCAGTTAGTAGTGAGGTCTCATAGTGTTCGGGTGTACCAGTGTCGCTCTCTCGCTCTCATAACACCTGTTTGACGCGATATCTTCTCATTTTCTGAACAGAGAGGACTTCTAGAAGTCTCCCGGGAAAGAAGATCCGCCATGGAGAACAAATTCACCGCCGCCAATATGGACGACAGACGTTTTTCAGTTTTGACTTTTGAACAGGTATCTAGATTAGATAATGTTTTGCAAGAAGTGATTCCGATACACGGACGGGGAAATTTCCCCACCATTGAGGTTCGACTGCGTGATCTAGTGGCCGTAGTGAGAGCTAAGCTATCAGCTGACGATGTTTCCGTACGGGACATTCGAATCAATGGCGGAGCTGCGTCTCATATCCTGGCCACGGATTCGGACCAACCCTACAACGACTTGGATCTCATTTTTGCCTTGGATCTCAAGAAGAATAAGGACTACGACAGAGTCAAGAACGCAGTTCTCGAAGCTCTGCTTGAATTCCTGCCAGTTGGAATCAACAAGAAGAGAATGTCCTCGTGTTCCATGAAAGAGGGCTACGTTAACAAAATGGTCAAAGTTATGAACGAACACGATCGGTGGTCGTTGATATCCCTCTCGAACAACGGGGGCCGGAATATCGAGCTCAAATTCGTGGACACAATGAAGAGGCAATTCGAATTCTCCGTAGACTCATTCCAAATAATTTTAGACTCGCTCCTTCTCTTCTACGATTGCGCTGAAATGCCCATTAGTGAAAATTTCTACCCTACCGTTCTTGGTGAAAGCGTCTACGGTGATTTTTCAGAAGCGCTGTACCACCTCCTCCGAAAGATGATCGCCACGAAGCAGCCGGAGCAAATCCGAGGCGGAGGTTTGCTAAAATATTGCAATCTTCTGGTCAAAGACTACGCTCCAGCCTGCTCCCAAGAAATCAAAACCCTAGAAAGGTACATGTGCTCACGTTTCTTCATAGACTTTCCAGACGTTGGCCAACAGCAGAACAAACTGGAATCCTACCTTCTGAACCATCTTGTCGGAAACGACGAGGCTCTTCGTTACGAGTACCTGAGACGACTCCACAAAGTCGTAGACGAATCCACAGTGTGTCTGATGGGCCACGAAAGGCGACAGACGTTGAACTTGATAGACGAACTGGCGTGCCAAGTGTTTTACTCAGACCAGCAGCAACTGTATTCCAAACAGCACGGTTGCTGCAACAGCAGTTCTAGCAGCACATGCGGCAGTGTGGACAGTGGTTGTATTCGCTCCAAAAATAGCACCTCGTCTGGAAATAGTAGCACCAGTGAGACGAATACCAGTGACCCTAGTAGCGGGGCCAGCAGTCTATCGAACAGCAGTTACGACCTGCATATAGCGCCTCCACCCCCCGTGATCTACAGCAACGGCTACTACTACGCCCCCATAGTCCCCGCCGCGCCACCTCAGAACTACCCTTGCACCTGCGGCTGGCTGCAGAGCTCCTAGTGGTTACCTAGTTGAGTAAATTAGTTTCAAATTACTGGTGGTGGTGACTCTACGACAATATAGAAATCTTCCATTGTGATATAAATGTATAAATGAACTATAAATTATATATGCTAAGGAACTATTGAAAAGGCAAAAATAGTGTTAATAAAGCTATATAAATTAAGTATATATTTGGATATAGATTTATGCAATCGTTGCTGGTATATTTTTAAATACTTGTAGTTACTTGTAGAGCAGGAAAACGTAAACACATATATATTATATATACCCTCGATGAACTCTTAATATTGATGTGATGAAAAGTGCTTATTAACTATCAGGTAAACGAACTACCAATTACTATTTTACCTGCATTTTAAAAACTCTCCTAACTTTCTGCACTGAGTTCTCCCTGAAAGGAATGCGTGCCACGTAACATTTTATCCCCGTTATTTAATTTCATTCCGACAAACAGTCTAAGAAGACAGAAGTAACCTCTTTTCAACCAACGTCTGTCTGTCTGTCTCCAAGTCCGTCCCTCGTCTCCAATCAACCCTCAAAACAACAACAAGGCAATTTACTGCAATTCTACTCCGTCTAAAGTCTGCTCTATTGAAAGTAAGTCACTTTTTATTAGCTTATTTGTACATTTTTTAGGTCTTCTTGCCATCTAAAAGAATAGTCTATCTTTTTTTTCAACTAAAATAATATTTTGTCTTATTTTTTTTATCGACTGCAAAGTAAATATTAATATTTTAAAATATTTAATAATTGAGTTATTAAATATTAATCTTGTTTTTATTTTGGGTAAGTCTGTTTTAAATGAGTGTGTACTTCGTATACACACGTACATAAAACATGGAGAAGTGTATGTACAGTAAATATATGTACGAATGTACAGTTAAAATTGTATGAATGTACAGTTAAAATTGTATGAATGTACAGTTAAAACTGTATGAATGTACAGTTAAAACTGTATGAATGTACAGTTAAAACTGTATGAATGTACAGTTAAAATTGTATGAATGTACAGTTAAAACTGTATGAATGTACAGTTAAAACTGTATGAATGTACAGTTAAAACTGTATGAATGTACAGTTAAAACTGTATGAATGTACAGTTAAAACTGTATGAATGTACAGTGAATAAATGTATAAAATGTTCATGGAAAATGTACAATATAATATGTATATATATTTTTAGAGAATGATTTCATTTTCATCTTTCACTTCAGTTTTAATTTGCCATTGTTGTGGTTTTGCTTTTCAAAATAAAATTATTTACGCAGTAAGAAATTAAAGCAAAATGATAATTATTTTCATTTTATGAAATAGTGTATTATTTTGTAACATTATATATACAGTGGTTAGGAAAAAAAGAAAAACACTTAACATTTTGGCATCGTATGATCCTTGAATATAGTACGAAATAATATGAAAAAAATCTTTATAAATAAAAATATATATAAATAATTTCTTTTATTATTATAGATATTTATACAAAATTGGTTAAAACCTTAAAAATATAATTTAATATCACCAATGGCAACTAATATCCAAACTGTGTTTGTCCAATTAGAAGTGTGACTTTTTTCTCTTGATCATTTGTTTATCCATTAATTACCTACTTGATTTATTAGGGTGATTTATATTGCTTTTGATTGATTGCACCTGTTTAGTCACTTGCCCTTCTTGGCTGTCATTGGCTGACGTTTGGTGATTGATATGGTGACGTCACACACTCTAATGCCATACGTCACTCAGTTCAAGTCTCCTTTGACGTCCGCTTTGATTTCTGACATTGACTTTTTCGACTGAATTGAGTTTTTGGAAAAATGAATATAACGTCAGCAATATTTTCGTGTGAAGGCTAGAGAACACCTTTCAAATTCTCTTCTTTTAAAATAAAAGTCCTGAATGGCGCAGTAATTCGTTTATAAAACAGGATACAAATAATATTCCACTAGATATGAACTCTTATGGTGAAGAGCGTTCATACAATATCTATATACAGTCAATTCAAATAATATTCCACTAGGGATGAACTCTTACGGTGAAGAACATTCATACAAAATCTATTTACAGTCAATACAAATAATATTCCACTAGGGATGAAACATTTCAACTATTCATATCATATAACCCACACTCACTGTCAAACACTTTATGTTTGCTTCGTGTTTCACAATCTTTGTGTCCTTCTTCCCTTCTCTATCTTCCCTTTTTTATCTTCTTTTTTCTATCCTCTCTTTTCTATCTTCCCTTCTCTATCTTCCCTTTTCTATCCTCTCTTTTCTATCCTCTCTTTTCTATCTTCCCTTTTCTATCTTCCCTTTTCTATCCTCTCTTTTCTATCCTCTCTTTTTTATCTTCTCTTTTCTATCTTCCCTTTTCTATCTTCCCTTTTCTATCTTCCCTTTTCTATCCTCTCTTTTCTATCTTCCCTTTTCTATCTTCCCTTCTCTATCTTCCCTTTTCTATCTTCCCTTCTCTATCTTCCCTTTTCTATCTTCCCTTCTCTATCTTCCCTTTTCTATCCTCTCTTTTCTATCTTCCCTTTTCTATCTTCCCTTTTCTATCTTCCCTTTTCTATCCTCTCTTTTCTATCTTCCTTTTTCTATCTTCCCTTCTCTATCTTCCCTTTTCTATCTTCCCTTCTCTATCTTCCCTTTCCTATCTTCCCTTCTCTATCTTCCCTTTTCTATCCTCTCTTTTCTATCTTCCCTTCTCTATCTTCCCTTTTCTATCTTCCCTTCTCTATCTTCCCTTTTCTATCCTCTCTTTTCTATCTTCCCTTTTCTATCTTCCCTTTTCTATCTTCCCTTTTCTATCTTCCCTTTTCTATTCTCTCTTTTCTACCTTCCCTTTTCTATCTTCCCTTTTCTATCTTCCCTTCTCTATCTTCCCTTTTCTATCCTCTCTTTTCTATCTTCCCTTCTCTATCTTCTCTTTTCTATCCTCTCTTTTCGCACCTCTCAGTTCGAAAAACAAGACAAGCAACTTCTCTCCAAAATAATTGGAGATAAATAAGCAGCAGGAAATTAGAGTAAATTTGTTCTTTCAGCCTAATAGACATTGGCAAACATGGTGAAGATGTGCAATATATACATACAATACTTTATACATACAATGCTGTGTAATGTATACATAGAAAACTATACATACAATAGTGTGCTATATAGCATTCGAGTGCAGGTAGCCGTGTGTCCGGCAATTAGGAATTTGCCCTAGCCACACGAATCTACTTCGTTATACAGTGCTTTGGTATTTTTAAATAAGTTTGTGTGTTTATACACAGTTAAAACGATTATATTGTTCTAAAATAAATTACACCTCTCTTGGAGATTTCGGTTTCAAAAGTGCATGGTGCTGCCACCTATGTTTCAAAATGGCTACTAGCCTTATAGCTCTGGTCTCTGGTTAAAAAGTTAATTTTTAACATTCAAAGTAGAAAATAGAAACACAATTTGCTGAAAGAATATCATTGGTAACTAACAGGTTTAAAAGTGTCTTCAAAAGGTCTTAACTAACACTAAATGTTGCGATTGAGTAGTAACGGCTAGAGTACCTATTTTGAAACATAGGTGGCAGCACGATGTACTTTTAAAACCAAAATTTCCGACAGTGGTGTATCTTACTTTAGTATAATATCTTTGATAAAATATACTATGATTACATAAACAACTTCAACTGTTCAGTGTAGAGCTATAAATTATAATACATTAAAATCAATAAGGAAATGGTATATACAATATACTCACGGTAATTCACCCCTATATATTGAACCAAACACTCTAATTTTAAAGGAAGAACAGCTAAGATTATATATGTATGGTGCAGTCGAAGAAAAGTGTATCCGTAATGATTTTTTGACTGTTTACTAATTTCACATTTCCAAAAAGAAACTTTACAATTTGTTTGATGCTTGTAGATATTTTATAATAGGTCAGGGTATTTGATGAGAGATTTGTAAAATTTCAAAATAATAGAAAATTAGAAAACTGCGATTTTGAAATTCAACATCATGCGGAGACTCTTTTCCTTGATAGTACATATACCACGTGCTTAATAACTTTTCAACTTCCTCGGAGTTAAGAAAAAGAACTTGTAAGTTTTCTAGTTAAAAATATGGCTTCGTTTAGAAGGAATTCATCTTCCTAGTTATTATCTATACCCTATTTTACGTATTGCTAATGGAAATACAGGGCATGTATAGTGATGATATACAAAGTATAGTGGTGCTATACAAAGTATAGTGACGCTATGCAAGTTATAGTGACACTATACAAGGTAGAGTGATACTATGCATAGCATATTGAAATTATACAAGGTATAGTGACGCTATACAAGGTATAGTAACGCTATAAAATTAAGGTATAATGGTACTATACAAAGCATATTGGAACTATACAAGGTATAGTGACGCTATACAAGTTATAGTGACGCTATACAAGGTATAATGGTACCATGAAAAGCAAATTGGAACTATACAAGGTATAGTGACGCTGTACAAAGTATAGTGACGCTATACAGAGTATAGTGACGCTATACAAGGTCGCTTTGTTATGTTACAGACTCACTATAACAACAAGTATGTTATTTTAACGTCTTGTTACTCAGATATAACCAATGAATAGTTCTCTCTTACTGCTTTACGAGTAGTAAGGACATGCTTATTACTTTATATAGTGTTACTATTTATTGCACTATTTATTGTACTATTGCTCCCTTACATGTAGTAAGAATATGTTTATTACTCTGTTTAGTTCCCTTTATTTATTACTCTCCTAATTTTCTATTTATTACTCCATTTATTTCTCTAAATCTAAATTCAAATATCTTATATCTACTAATTACAATTATTTGATTGCATTAATTTCTATTGCAATAAGTTTTATTGCGTTGATATTGTTAATAAGAACAATTTTTTTTATTTTCAAAATGATTTTTTGTTCAGAAATAATGAAACGTTACTTTTATCTGATACCAACCTATTTACCACAAACAATATATTGTTATTGTACCCAACAGGAAATGTTGACAATGAACATAACCATTAACAATACCATTCAAAGTTAACCATTTTAACGCAATAACTTTTAAGAAGTAGGGTAAGTTCTGAGTTATTGAACAGTTCCACATCGTCAGACACTTTGAGAAAAATTTATTATTATTTAACTTTTATTTACTTGGTTACCTAGAAAAATTAAATAAATAAATCCGAGAATGTGAAACCGTCCGATAACTCGGAACTTACCCTAGTCAATGTTTAAAGTCTTAACTTTACGGTGTTGTACTACTTTTACCTCTAATCTTTCATTTGAATAATGTAAAGTCACTTTCTAGTGTAGTAGAGACGGTATTTCTTATGTAGGCACATATGCTGTGTGGCCCAAATGTGAATCTGACATATGTGCTCACTGTGAATGGCTTATCTTCAGTTGTGTAGGCCTCTACACATATATACAGTGTCTATACATCTGTATATATAGTATCTACAGGCTTCTGTCTACAGTATCTACAGGCCTCTCTGTCTTTCTACAGTGTCTACAGTCCTTTATCTACAGTGTCTACAGGCCTCTCTGTCTTTCTACAGTGTCTACAGTCCTTTATCTACAGTGTCTACAGTCCTTTCTGTCTTTCTACAGTGTCTACAGTCCTTTATCTACAGTGTCTACAGGCCTCTCTGTCTTTCTACAGTGTCTACAGTCCTTTATCTACAGTGTCTACAGTCCTTTCTGTCTTTCTACAGTGTCTACAGTCCTTTATCTACAGTGTCTACAGGCCTCTCTGTCTTTCTACAGAGTCTACAGTCCTTTATCTACAGTGTCTACAGGCCTCTCTGTCTTTCTACAGAGTCTACAGTCCTTTATCTACAGTGTCTACAGGCCTCTCTGTCTTTCTACAGTGTCTACAGGCCTCTCTGAAACTCATATTAGATATATTTTAAATATCATATTAATTTCCTTAGCAGTTTTAGAGGATAGCGCTAGGGTTATGCTCTTCAACTAGAAGGTCTTAGATTTTGTGTTTGGTAGACTCGTAGGCTTCATTTCCTATCACCTCTTCATTTTCCTCTTCAACTATTCGTAGGCACAGTGCGTGGTTTATTCTAATTAATTAATTTATTCTCACTTTAAATAATAACTGCGTAAATACTTATAGCTCTAGATACCAGTCAGCATCGGTACACACCAGTTACGACACAGTCATCTTTGCAGTAACATTTAACAGTTTAAAAGTATTTCTTCACCCTAGATGAGAGTGTTTCATCATCACTGCTTGCACTTCGTACTCGTAATGTCAAGCATTCTGGGAACATACAAAAGGTCATCTTCCAAAAGACGAACACTTCGCACACAAATCATCTTGGTACTTATTTACGTGCATGCACTGTATTGGGGTATAATTTGTACTGTATTAGTACTTTGTACTGTACGGTTGACTGTACTGTATGTGCCAAATTATTGGACGGTTCCACGTCTTCGATCGTATAAAAAATATTATTCAAGTTTTATTTTAATTGGTATCCATGATACCTACACAGGTATTTTGGGTAATTGGCATCCATAATCATTTATAATTATTGGTATCCATGATACCTGCAGGTATCATGGATACCAATTAAAATAGCGAGTTAAATAATAATTATATAATTTTTCTCATATGATCGAAGATGTGGGACCGTCCTATAATTCGTAACATACCATATAAACATTAATCATATTTTAAATGTTTATACAGAGTAATACGGGTCATTATAGGTGACCCGTGCGAAATAACCATGTGGGTAATTATTTAAAACAGAAAGTGAAATTAGGGAGGTGACTCTTTAGTTGGTTTGTAACAGCTTATGTAATGTTATCAGACAAAAGAAATTACGTAATAGTTTGACAGATATATATTCAGTCGGTTATATGAAAAATGGTTACTGTGATTTGATTTAATTATCGAGCTATGTTTGTGAAGAAATATTAGCATCGATACTTCTTTGTTTGCTATTATACTTTAAATAATTGCTAGTTAAATCAACCAACAAGTTACTGTGAATGTTAGTTAATTCAACCAACAAGTTACTTTGAATGTTAGTTAAATCAACCAACAAGTTAACAGACAGCCTAATTTAACAGTTGCAATATCATTAGATTTGTTAATGCAAATTTTCACGGTCACTGGTTACAGTCATTTATTTAATGTAACTCTTACTTATTTGGGTCATACGAACTTTTTATTAGCAAATTTCAAGGGAAACAAACAGGAATTTCCTCCAATTTTCCAAATCATTGATATAACAATTGGATCTTTTGGAATGAATACGAAGTGTACTTATTGTTATATTTTAGACTTTATTGTAAAATAGAATTTAACATTATAATAATATAATTATTTATAAAAAAATTTTTTTTAAATAAATAAATAAATAATTTATTAATTTTGTATATTGATATGGTTTGGATATCTTATTGAAATTTATTTCTCGTATTGTTCTTTTTTGGAAATATAATTAATTAAGGTAGAAAATGACCGTGTTAAATAAGGTATCGGTACCTCTGTTAAAATTTTTTTTTTATGAACTTTATTATTAATTAGTAATTCACCAAAATGTTTTAAATGACGTTTTATTATGTTTTAATGGAAATATCTTTTTATAATAAGTAAGTTGTTTTACATTATTTCTCACCGTCATAACCACTGTACATTGCTAACCAGAACAAGGATGTAGTTAAACTCTTATTTGCAAGTTTCTATTGAAAGTAAAGACTGTAATTGCCTTAGCAGTGACATATGCTAGAGTCTGACGTCTGGGAAGACAGACAAATGCGAAAAAGAAGAGAAAAAGATGTTGTCCTTTACAATCACTTTTGCCGTAATATTTCGGTAGTGCTTTTTTTTTAATTCCGGTTTGTGGAGCGGACTTTTGCTTACACTTTTGCGGTTTTGTTACCTAGCTGTGTACGACGTTAGAAAGTGAGGAATGTACGGTTTGAAATGTTAAAAGGGAACCTAGGTACCTATGACTCCACTCACTGACTCTCAGTGAAAAAGAACGTGATACTATTTGTATTTAAATATTAATATTTGATACATTTAGATATTAATATTCCATATATTTAAAAATTAATATTTGATATATATAAAAATTAATATTCGATATATTTAAATATTAATATTCGATATATTTAAATATTAATATTTGATATATTTAAATATTAATATTCGATGTATTTAAATATTAATATTCGATATATTTAAATATTAATATTCGATATATTTAAATATTAATATTTGATATATTTAAATATTAATATTCAATATTTATAAATATTAATATTTGATATATTTAAATATTAATATTCAATATATATATATATTAATATTCGATGTATTTAAATATTAATATTCGATATATTTAAATATTAATATTTGATATATTTAAATATTAATATTCGATATATTTAAATACTAATATTCTTTGTATTGAAATATTAGTATTATTTGTATTAAATTTTATAATGATAATATTTTAGCTGAGTCAATCCTTTAAAAATATTAGAAATACATACAAATTAAATCCATAAAATTTTAATATAATTATATTATTTTATTATTTTAGAATAATATCGAATGGACAATATTTTACTAATAAAAAATATTCTTTTGAAGTTAATTTTAATAAAATATCTTCATTTAAATAGAATGTAAATTAAACAAATAATAAGTTAACTTATTATTCATTATTTATTTATTGAACAATATAAGATAGCAATAAGTTATTCAATAAATAATAGTTTTATTGTCTTTTATTGTTCAATCGTGAAAGTTTTATAACTCGAACAAGGAGGTTATGTCTTCTTCGGCCTTTGCTTATAAAATTGCCACATAGGAAATGTTTTAAAATTCTTAGAAAAAAAAGCTGCAATGAGTTAAATGCAAGTAACTTTATTATTGGTATCCATGATACATGCATGTATCTTGAATACCAATATATATAACCAGTATAGTGTCTAGTTATTTTTAAAATAAAAAATATCACGTATGTACCATTAAAAATATATGAGACAAAATGTTTGAAAAGTAAGAGCAGTCAAATTGACTTTTTGTTAGTGCTAGTGTTTAATTACAGTGTACTGTATATTGTTTTCATGTATGTATAGTTTGTATACAGTGAAGGTCGAAAACAAACAGGATTTTAATTGTTCACATTTAAAGTAGTTAATATACAGGTCTGTATAGTGAACACGTGCAAACATTGCTGTGTATACCTGTAGATCTTTCTTCATAACTGTATAATCACTATCATTGGGTTTAACTGTATATAGATGTATTATCATCTTCACTGTATGTTGACTGTATATAGTCGACCTACAGTCAGTATTGACTATACATAGTCAACTTACATTGAGCACTGACTATAGTCACTATACAGTCAACTGTATAGTGACTACAGTCAGTGCTCACTATACAGTTGACAGTATAGTGACTACAGTCAGTGCTCACTATACAGTCAACTGTATAGTGACTACAGTCAGTGCTCACTATACAGTTGACAGTATAGTGACTACAGTCAGTGCTCACTATACAGTTGACAGTATAGTGACTACAGTCAGTGCTCACTATACAGTTGACTGTATAGTGACTACAGTCAGTGCTCACTATACAGTCAACTGTATAGTGACTACAGTCAGTGCTCACTATACAGTTGACTATAGTGACTGTAGGTCAAGGCGCACGACACGCCAAGCAAGATTCTGCGTAACTTTTTTTACAAACTTCTTCTCAAGGTCAATGCGAAGACACTCCATTTTACTAATCATGACTTGGCGTATTATTATTATTATCATTTTCTACTCTTTTCTAGTTCTTTTTAATTAATCTACATGTCATGTTCTGGTAATATATTGAACTAGGGTCAATTACGAGATATGGAACGATTCCACAATTTCGATGATATTGCAAAACTGAATAATAATTGGTGTTATTTTAATTGGTATCTATGATACCTGCAGGTATCATGGATTCCAATTGAATAATAATTATTGAATTTTTTTTAATGTGATCGAAATTGGGATACCGTTCGATAACTCAGAACATACCCTTGTTTTTAAAACACTCTTTTCAAGATGTATATAGTATACACTGATACACATCTCTCTGTGTATTTTATGTATATAGTACACACTGATACACATCTCTCAGTGTATCTTTTGTATATAGTATACACTGATACACATCTCTCAGTGTATCTTATGTATATAGTATACACAGATACACATCTCTCAGTGTATCTTATGTATATAGTATACACTGATACACATCTCTCAGTGTATCTTATGTATATAGTATACACTGATACACATCTCTCAGTGTATCTTATGTATATAGTATACACTGATACACATCTCTCAGTGTATCTTTTGTATATAGTATACACTGATACACATCTCTCAGTGTATCTTTTGTATATAGTATACACTGATACACATCTCTCTGTGTATTTTATGTATATAGTACACACTGATACACATCTCTCAGTGTATCTTATGTATATAGTACACACTGATACACATCTCTCTGTGTATCTAATGTATATAGTACACACTGATACACATCTCTCAGTGTATCTTATGTATATAGTATACACTGATACACATCTCTCAGTGTATCTTATGTATATAGTATACACTGATACACATCTCTCAGTGTATCTTATGTATATAGTATACACTGATACACATCTCTCAGTGTATCTTATGTATATAGTACACACTGATACACATCTCTCAGTGTATCTTTTGTATATAGTATACACTGATACACATATCTCAGTGTATCTTATGTATATAGTATACACTGATACACATCTCTCAGTGTATCTTTTGTATATAGTATACACTGATACACATCTCTCAGTGTATCTTATGTATATAGTATACACAGATACACATCTCTCAGTGTATCTTATGTATATAGTATACACTGATACACATCTCTCAGTGTATCTTTTGTATATAGTATACACTGATACACATCTCTCTGTGTATTTTATGTATATAGTATACACTGATACACATCTCTCAGTGTATCTTATGTATATAGTATACACTGATACACATCTCTCTGTGTATCTTTTGTATATAGTGTACACTGATACACATCTCTCAGTGTATCTTTTGTATATAGTATACACTGATACACATCTCTCTGTGTATCTTATGTATATAGTATACACTGATACACATCTCTCTGTGTATTTTATGTATATAGTATACACTGATACACATCTCTCAGTGTATCTTATGTATATAGTATACACTGATACACATCTCTCAGTGTATCTTTTGTATATAGTGTACACTGATACACATCTCTCAGTGTATCTTTTGTATATAGTATACACTGATACACATCTCTCTGTGTATCTTTTGTATATAGTGTACACTGATACACATCTCTCAGTGTATCTTTTGTATATAGTATACACTGATACACATCTCTCTGTGTATCTTATGTATATAGTATACACTGATACACATCTCTCTGTGTATCTTTTGTATATAGTATACACTGATACACATCTCTCTGTGTATCTTATGTATATAGTATACACTGATACACATCTCTCTGTGTATCTTTTGTATATAGTATACACTGATACACATCTCTCAGTGTATCTTTTGTATATAGTATACACTGATACACATCTCTCTGTGTATCTTATGTATATAGTATACACAGATACATAAAATGCTACCATTTAGAATTGGCATTTAAGAGCCATCAAACAAGTATTTCCACATACTTCCATCTTTCTTATTTATATCAGATGTTCCCATTTTACACGATTATTTGCTATTTAGTATTTAATAATCAGGATTAATTAAAAGCATAGCGTCCCACTTTTAATTATTTTGTGTGTAATTATATGCAAATAATTTAATTGTTTTTATGTCGAAAGTATTTGTTCATTATATTTAATAATGACTTACATTCTAAATTTGAATTATTTGTTAACTTATGTTGTTTAATTATATATTTATTTTTTTCATTACATATCTTAAAATAATTTTAAATTACTATAGAACCTTCAGGCTTATTTTTTCCATCTATATATATTTTTTTATTACCAATATGTAGTAACGGTATCGCATGATTACTACACAAATAGCCTAAAAAACGTATAATGAAGCCTATATGGCATTTTATCAACCATCGCTAATTTCTATATAGTTTCATTTTAAGTAACCTTTACTATATGTATCTCCTTTTTTAGACTCCTAGCAAATACCACTAGCACAGCTAGCGATATTAACCTGTGGGAATTAGCTTGGAGCTTGCTTGTCGTTGCTGAACTGCGCAGTAGATATGCGCAGTAGGATGTGGGCTAGCAAGCTGGAAAATGGAAACATTTTGAGTAATGCATGTTGCTGAGGAGTGTAATTATGAAAAGGGATGGGAAAAGGATACGAAGCGGTTTCATGCTCTTTTTAAGCATCTTGAATGGTGGATAGTTTTGTTGCAATCTTGTTACATTGCATGCATGTTATCAATAATACATACATATCCTCCATGGGAATAATAGATTGAAATAATAACCAGTTTTAAAATAACTAAATAGTGATCACAGAGATAGTGTATAGTAAAGTATAGTGTATAGTAATGTATAGTGTATAGTGAAGTATATAGTATAGTGAAGTATATAGTATAGTGAAGTATAGTGTATAGTAAAGTATAGTGTATAGTAAAGTATAGTGTATAGTAAAGTATAGTGTATAGTAAAGTATGCGTCCATACACTATTTTCAAGTATATCAAATCTGTTTAAAAAGCGTAGTACATATTTAAGCAGCATGTTCCATCATACTTACCTATAGATAATGTTACATGTCTATATTATACTCTTACATGTTTTTTTGTCTCTTTTATCCCTAACGGTTAAGTGCCCAGGTTTTTGCGGTGGTTTTAAAATGCATAGTTTTTTAACATCTAACTGTTAATGATTGTATTAACTAAAGTTTTACTTTCGTAATAAATGAATAAATATCAATCCCTCTAAAAATTAATATATATTTTTAAATATATTTTTTTAATATATATTAAATATATTACCAATAACCTCATTTAATCCTTTAATTCAAGCCTCATTAAATACTATGTTATTCTATTCATGATAAATAATAGTTCTTGCTTTAATATATTTTTAACGTGGACATGCACCAATAAGTCCATACGGATAATAACTTTACAATTACTGTAGTAAAATACTCTTCACTTAGATATAAAAGCTGGATAGGATATAAGAATCTTCTACTATTAATGTAAATGTTAGATATTGAATAAATAATATAGTATTACAGTATAAAATAATAAGTTTAAATCTCTGTTCACATTATTACCACATTTCTAGTTAATGTAAAATATTGAATTTCTTATAGTTTTTGAAGTTGATTTTCAGCTGTAACTCTTAACACAAATGATAGTCAATGCAAAGAGACAGCGCCATCACACGGACAGTCATTGCATCAATTGACTGTGTGGTCTTTGGATTCATTACTTCGCCTCCATAGGAATAATTAACTGAAATTTTATCCAGTTTTAAAATAACAATATAGTAAAGTAGAGTGTATAGTGAAGTATATTTATTTTATAGTATGGTGTTATGTAAAATATTAGATATATTAAAGTACGTATAGCAGAGTATTTAAATATAGTAAAGTATTAGATATATTGAAGTATTTAAATATAGTATAGTATTAGATATATTAAAGTACGTATAGTGGAGTATTTAAATAGCATGTAGCATTAGTGGTCAGTTTATTGCGCAATGTTAGTGCGTATGTTGCGCATACTTGACTTCAATTTCACCAGTAATGAACAGAGTGACTTTGCAAGGCTGAGAACTGAAGGCAATGAAGTCACAGTGAAGGTACAGTGAATGAAGGTACAGTGAATGAAGGTACAGTGAATGAAGGTACAGTGAATGAAGGTACAGTGAATGAAGTCACAGTGAAGGTGCAGTGAATGAAGGTGCAGTGCATGAAGGTACAGTGAATGAAGGTACAGTGAATGAAGTCACAGTGAAGGTGCAGTGAATGAAGGTGCAGTGCATGAAGGTACAGTGCATGAAGGTGCAGTGCATGAAGGTACAGTGACGTCACACCCTGATAATAGATATGCATTTCTTATCTTTGTCTGCATTTTAGATAAGAAACTTACACAATGTTACTAACTTTAAAATTATTAAGTACAATTCTTTTGCGATATCTAAAAACAGAAAACTGTTTCATTACATTATTCATTACTTAATGTAACTTTTATATATTATATTTCTTATGTATTTTATTTAAATATTAAAATTCATTATATTTGTTGTCATCCAAAGCAGATTCAAATGATATTATATATTAATATGTTTTGTAAATTTATTTGTATTAATTTTAAATTTTATATCAAGATTTGTCCGGTCCATTACAAAACTGGGGAATAATAAAAGAGAGAATTAGGGTAAGTCACAAGTTATCGGACGGTTCCACATTTTCGGTCACGTTAAATAATGTATATTATCATTATTAAAAAAAAAAATGTTAAATATTATTATTTCCCTATGTACACTAAGTAAACAATACCCTACACCCACACACACACTTTTCTGTCACCTACAAGAAGATTGTCTTCCGAATGATAATTAGAAACGTTGTTCTCTCCAAAAATGTCCGATGCACAGATTCTCTGTGTTCTCCTCTGACAGTCATTAAAAACAGAAAAAAAGCTTTTGTTGAGACCTTCGCTGATATTTCGGCAACACCTGAAAACTAGAAATGACGTCTCAAATTCGGACAGCTTGAAATGGCCGAATTTTGTGTTTGTATTGTTTAGATAAACACAAAAGAAATACCTTTATTTGAAGGGTATTAGAGTTCTGAATTATCGGTCAGTTCCACATCTTCGGTCATATAAGAAAAAACAATATAGTAATTATTTCACTAGGATTGGTTGAGTGAAAACAACCAACCAATTGTTTTTTCTTTTATAACCGAAGATGTGGACCTGACCGATAATTCGGAACGTAAACTAATTACCATTAATATTTTTTATAGAGTGAGTAAAAATAAATTGCATAGGAAAATGTTATGACACCATATATTATAACATCTTTTAAAGCAAGTTCACAATTTAAATCTTCTTGCAGTGATAATTTGTTGCTGGAAATAGGTCACGTTTCTCTGTGAATTCCCACTAAGTGACGGGGAATTTCATTATCATTAATAAACAAGAAGAATTAATGAATAGATGTATTTTATGATAATGAGATAGAAAATATGAAGAAATATGATCTATTATTATATTTTGAAACTAATGAATTTGATAACAAATTGATGGAGGGAGAATCCTTGAATTTTGCACTGCCTGGAATATTAAAATGTGAAGAGTATAAATCTTATTTAATATTTTTATTAGTACATAAATATGTAGTTATTTATGTTAGTACTTCTTAAGTACAGTTTCTCAAGTACCATCAAGTACAGTTTATTAAGTATCATCAAGTACAGTTTCTCAAGTACCGTCAAGTACAGTTTATCAAGTACCATCAAGGTCAGCAAGAGAAGTTGTCTCTAGTCTCTAACTAGAATCACTAAATACAGGCTTATAATATCGACCTCTCTCACAAAATATCTATTTATTATTGTAGGCAACTTCTAAATAGCCTCAAACAACTATTCACAGAATGATAATAATGATTATTCAAGGAGTTATCTTCTAACATGTCTTAAGTTTTAAAATAGTAAATCTCTAATTAGCCTTATTATGTTTTTTTAGTAGAGTAAAACTTCAAGTTACTTACTAATTCAAGCCAATGATATTTTAAAATAAGGTCAATGGATATGCTAGGTAGGTCAACGGTCAATAAACTTTTTCTTGTTTTTTGTTTTTTGACTCTAGAATAGACTTAAGGGAATAAATTCTCTCGCTTTTGGTATGAATATGTTTGAAGATTTAACATTTCATTATAATTATTTTATTAAATATTAACTTATGTTACATATTTGTTAAAATATTTTAAACATTGAGTTCATTTTTCCATAAAAGGCTTACAAAATATTAATAATAATATTTATTCATATTTTGAATTTAATTTTAAGAATTTATTTCTATAAATTGAATGTAAAGATATTATTTTTCAATAAATTGATGTGAATTTTTTTGTTTCTTTCAATTTCAGAATCATGATTCTTTTCACTTACCTGCCAATCTTTTCATTGAAAAATACTGTCATTCTGTACGGAAAAATAAAATATCTTCCGATATAATTTTTTTATCGATAGCTATTTAGAATTTCAAAATAAAAGTCTTGAGATTTCCCTTCTAATTTTCCTTTACTAATTTCCTGCCGTTTTTAATATAAGCATAAACTTTTTTCCCCATCGCTATTTTTCGTCGCCGTAATTAAATTGCGTAAGATTCGTATTTTTTATTATCTTGCGTAATATTCTGTGTAATAATAATTGTTACATTTTAAAATTAAATTATACATGGATTAATATTTCAAAATTAAATATTAATGCTTTATAAAAAAAAATGTCACTTTTTATTAAAAATTATTTTTATAACTTACAAATATTTTATAACAGGTATCGTCAATTAAGTCGAAAAAAATATATGTGATTATAATATTATAGTGACAATCCCTGGCCTAGGTTAAATCCACTTTATTCTTGCAAATAGCTCCCTAATCTTTTTCTCAATAGTTAAGTATTTTCCAATAGTATACACCAAGGCAATCCAGGGGAAAGTGAACAGCTACACACATACACATTACACATACACACATGTTCACCTACATATACACACACGACACACACTAAACAACTTAGACGTATTTATTTTTCTTTCTACGCATTAACCTTTTAATATTTGTATCTACAATTATTCTAATTCAAATAATTACTTTTATACAGCAAAAAAATGTAATTTGCATGTCCGAATGTCCGCAAGGTGGCGCTATCTGTCATATTTGCTATCATTTTTTGATGGTTTAAGTAGTAAAGTATTTTTTTCTTTATTTTTATATTAAAATATTTTTCGATGCAATCATCTAAATAACTTCAATTAATTTACTAAAGCAGATTAATTCATAATTTTCTTATTTATTTATATACCAAAACTATATAAGAATAAAAATCTTCATATTTTGAAATAACGTTAATACTTAGCACATACATTGGTATCCATGATACCTGCAGGTATCATGGATACCAATTAAAAATAAGGTAGAATTATAATTATCATACATTTTATTCTTAGATGATCAAATGTATGGAACTGTCCTATAACTCGGAACTTCCCCTATCCTTAATCAATTAATTAATTTAATGAGGAAATAAAAGCCATCCTATAAATTCTTCTGATAAAAATTAACACTCTTTTAATTCATACGATAATTTAATGGTAAATTATTTGTCTGGCTGATTTGGGGAAATGATATCTTGCATAGTCTTGCAATAAGTAGTTAACCCACTTTAAGGACTAATATCTTACTTATTCATTCGTTAAGTAGTTAGCCCACTTTAACGACTAATATCTTACTTATTAGTGTTTGGTAGTTAACCCACTTTAAGGACTAATATCTTACTTATTCATTCGTTAAGTAGTTAGCCCACTTTAACGATTAATATCTTACTTATTCATGCGTTAAGTAGTTAGCCCATTTTAAGGACTAATATCTTACATATTAGTGTTTGGTAGTTAACCCACTTTAAGGACTAATATCTTACATATTCATGCTTGGTAGTTAACCCACTTTGACTTTTAAGAAGTTCAGATTCCTTGTTTAAAAGTGATTATTTATAGAATAATTAATTTTATGTTGATATGTTTTTTTACGTCATCAACTAAACGTCCACCCACATGTAAAAAAAATTGACTCAATACTTTTATATATTGAAAAACTTTCATTTATTTGAATAATTCTATTTTTATTTCTCTAAATATATAATTAAAGTCTAAAGCTTTAAATAATACCCTTTACAGTTAATTTTACTAGTACAAAATAACTAGGTAATATCTAGTGTTAGTATAGCACTAGTATAAGATCACTAGGTACTAACTAGTATTAATATGGTATCTGTGAAAGATCACTAGGTACTAACTAGTATTAATATGGTATCTGTGAAAGATCACTAGGTACAAACTAGTACGGCACTAGTAAATGATCGCTAGTTACTAACTAGTGTTAGTGTTAGTATGGCACTAGTACAGAATCACTAGGTACTAACTAGTGTGTACTAGTAAAAGATCACTAAGTACTAACTAGTATAGCACTACTACAGGATCACTATGTACTAACTAGTGATAGTATGACCCTAGTACAAGATCACTAGCTACTAACTAGTGTGTACTAGTACAGGATCACTAAGTGCTAACTAGTGTGTACTAGTACAAGATCACTAAGTACTAACTAGTATAGCACTAGTACAGGATCACTAGGTACTAACTAGTATGTACTAGTACAAGAGAGTGCGAAGGTCGTCTAGTTGCTATTTTATTAATGACAGGAACATAGGAAGCTGTTGCAGACTGCTTTGGGCTGTTGTTCCTGCAGTGAATCTATACCAGTCTATTTTAGAATGTTTTTCCTAGAAATCACAGTCTGAGGTGAATGTTTAACAACCTCAAAATGTAGTTTCTATTTTGTGATGAATGTTGAATACCCACAAACTATATTTTTTATTTCGAGATTTGAAAATGTGAACCATTAGTAGTAGTAAAAGGGTGCATTTCCGACAAGCTATACTACTATCAAGGAAAAACATGATGTAAATTAGTACTTGCTATTGGTATGATGTTTGTACTATTGGTTACATATATCTTGAGACATCTTTGCTAGATGAGATTTAAAAAGGAAATTATTGACTTTTTTCTTTAATTGAAATTTGATCGGCTATGGTTATTTCTAAAATTAAAAAAATGTCATCATTTTTTTTATTTTTCAAATAAAGTCACTGTTTTGAAATAAGTTATATGTTCCATTCAACATAAATAGAATAGTAAACAGAAGGTAAATATATCATCCAAATATATGAGCCGTGTTTGTCTCCATACAAAGCACACGCTGATTATTGCAATGCTTTTGTTGCTAATTCCGTTTCGCCCCAAGACAATAAAATCAAGGAAATACTATGGAGTAGTTCCAGTTCCTCCAAAGCAATGTAGGAAATAGATAATAATTTTGGTGACGTCATCAGGTAATAGAACACTTCATCCATAGTATTTGTTGATAAAGTTTGAAATGTGATATTGCTTGATATTGGGTAATTTTCGAATTTTCGGACAGTTCCTTATCTTCAACCATAAACAAAATAACACATAATAATGGTTATTTAAATAAAGTTCAAATAATCAATATTCTATTTTTAGATAATCGAAGATATGGAACCACACGATAATTCGTAACTTACCCTAATTATTGCAATCTGCATTATATATTTGAAATAATCTAATTCCTATTATTCTATTTATATCACTTTACATATATATTGCCATTGAAGTTATCGACTTATGGATACATTATTTATATTATAGAGAGGACAGTGTCGGTTGCTATGGTTACCTAAATAAGTGGAGTAATTTAAGTTTTTTTTCAAAGTTTCCTAGTAATGATTAGGGTAATTCGTTCTATTCTTTAGAGTCTATATTCAACAAAAATTATCTTGGTAATTTATTGTTTAATGTTTTATTTTAACATTATAATGAATCAATTATTTTTTGTTTAGTTTTATGAATATTTTTCCGTGATTTTTTGTCATCATAATAAATTTAGAAATAATAATTAGAAAAAATTTAATGCAAAATTTTATTTATCTTTAATAAAATTCACTCATTTAAATTTGCTATTTTATCAAAAACTTAAATAAATTGCGTCACATTAATATTCGTTCAGAATGAACCAAATATCATATAAAAAAATCATCCTTTATTAAAATCAAGGTATAGTTATTTTTCCTAATAATTCATGAACATATCACAATAACTAGACAACATATATAGGAATTTTACAGGCTGTAAATGAATTAATAAGATATATACATTTATTGATAAAATAAACAAATAAATAGTTGCAGAATTGCTTTTAGCCCTCACAGCCAATACTGTGAGACTAGACTTGGATTGACTGGTACTTAGTTTATGACACACTTTTCTCAGAAGTGACCAATTACTAGGCTATACTAGTATAGAGCATTAGGTACAAAATGGTTAGTTATTACAGAACACTAGGTAAATTGTAGTTAGTAAGTTAAACTGCCTAGTTCTACTACAGAACACTAGGTAAACTGTAGCTAACATACTTAGTTAAACTGCCTAGTACTAGTACAGAAAACTAGGTAAACTGTAGTTAGTAAGTTGAACTGCCTAGTACTAGTACAGAAAACTAGGTAAACTGTAGTTAGTAAGTTGAACTGCCTAGTACTAGTACAGAAAACTAGGTAAACTGTAGTTAGTTAGTGAAACTGCCTTAAACTAGTACAGAACATTAGGTAAATTGTAGTTAAAATACTTGGTTAAACTGGCAACACTAGGGAAATTTTAGTTTGTTAAACTGCCTAGTACTAGTACAGAACACCAGGTAAATTGTAGTCAATTAGTTAAACTGGCTTTAGGGTGAAGAAGTTAACCTCGAAGGTTACCTGGTGACCGTGATTATCAGGTTAATTCAGAGTCAAGGCACGTGTGAAGTGTCACTCAACCACCAAATTCATAGCAATTAAATTTGGAACATTGGCTTTTTTGGTGCCAGACGGATTAGCATACAAAAAAATGATCATGCATATATCACTTAGGAACATCTAAGTTAACTAAATTCTGATTGATTAATAGTAATTGTGTTACCAATATTGTAAAATTCAGTGAATTTATTAAATCAAGTGAAGAGGTCGTCCATTTGTAATTGGATATATCGCAACTTTTTTTATGAAAAATAATATTTCGCATTTTTTGTTTAACATGTGCTAGCATAGGAACTAATAAAAAAAAGCATGAAGCGATATAATGTTCGTAAAGTGACTGCGTTCACATCTGCATATTGTAATTAAATATCATCTCATTAGAATAATATTGACTATTGATCACTGATTATATCAGAGGCAATGATTTTGGCATTGGAGTTATAGGAGGAATATCAGGAGAGTGTCTAACGTTACCAGTGGATAGATTCTTTGCTTCGCCCTTCACTACAAAAATAGTGAGGGTGATTAGGACTCAATTGGTAATGAACACCTACCAATTAGGTGTTGGGATGTCATGGTATAGATGATGGTGTTGGTAGGTGCTGGTTGGTGTTTTGTTGGTGTCTGGTAGGTGTGGATTGGTATTTGGTAGGTGGTAGTATTGGTATGTGTCTGGTTGCTTTTGGTTGGTGTTTGGTAGGTGAAACTAAAATATTATATACAAATCTTGTTACATGTCATAAATGTACTTGCTTTATTTTATAAGTAACACTCTTGTTTCTTGTGTTATAAGTAGCACTCTTGTTACTTGTGTTATAAGTAGCACTCTTGTTACTTGTGTTATGTGTTATAAGTAGCACTCTTGTTACTTGTGTAATAAGTAGCACCCTTGTTACTTAGTTGTACATGTTATTCGTTACCAAGTAATTAATATTCTTCTCTCCAATTACCTTAACTGTACAATGTACAGTCAGCCCCAAAAGTTTATTATTCTTAAGTCTATGTGTTTTATATGTATCCTATAATATATTAATATTAATTTATGTATATTAGGGTAAGTTACGAATTAGCGGACAGTTCCATATCTTCGATCATATAAGACCCAACTATATAATTTAATACGACATTATTACTATTGGTATCCATGGATACCACTTGCAGGTATCATGGATACCACTTGCAGGTATCATGGATACCAATTAAAATAACGAGTTAAAAGGTTTTTTCTATATGATCGTAAAATGCCGAACTGTCCACTAATTCATAAGCTACCCCACTTCTTATCGAGATAACCAAGTGTAGAGAGAAAAAGAAGGGGTGTACAACATGTTTCTTCTGGAGAATATTCCTTTGTAGCTCTATAACTCCCGGGTAATTGCATTTTCCACCAAACTTGACAAACACTGGCCAGCCTATAGCACGGAAAACATGTTTGGCAACACGTAGTGATCACTATTGTATTTACTCTACACAGTGATATGACCTATTTTATTAGTTGATGTTAGTTATAGGACTGTAATGCAAAATGTGTTGATGCTGTAACATGTTTGAAAAAGAAATATGGTAAAATTTTAAAAGGTAAATATGTGCGCTCTTGTAAAACATGTTTGGAACTTTAACTACGCACTTTGGTGGTTGTTTTAACCATTCACTGCGCACTTTTTCTACAACTATTGATGGTTGTTTTACAACAATTTGCTTCTACCAAAATAATTAAAAGGCAAGACATTTTTTAATGATATTGTTTTTCGATCATAGTAAAAATTTCCTGTGGTGAGTTTAAATTAGATTTTCCATGTCTATTCTATACCTACTAACTACATACGTCACATCAGACAGTATAGGGTTAATCACATGCATGCTAGCATGTTCAAGCACATTCCCATTGTATTTATATAAAGGTATGGTATAGTTATTCACATTGCATAGCATTTTAATTGGTATTTTAGGTGTTAGTCAGACTATACTCTGCTATTGCTCTATGACCAAAATACGGAAACAACAAAAAACATCTTAAGAAAAATTAGTGTGTTATAGTAACACACTAAATAGGTTATGAATGTGTTATAGTAACACGCTATAGACTTTGAATGTGTTATAGTAACATACTATAGGTTTTACATGTGTTATAGTAACACACTATAGTGACTATAGACTTTAAATGTGTTATAGTAACACACTATAGGTTTTACATGTGTTACAGTAACACACAATAGGTTATACATGTGATATAGTAACACACTATAGTGACTATAGACTATAAATGTGTTATAGTAACACACTATACACTATAAGTGTGCCATTCAATTGCATGAGTATAGTGTGTATATTCTACACATCTCAGCGTGTCAAGGACAAGTCAATATAGCATACATAGCATACAGCCTAAAGCTGGTAATGTGCTGTCATTGCAGTCAGTGCTGTCAATCCGGTCAATCCAGTGACAGCACGAAGTCATTTTTTATATATAATTTCATATATTTCTAATATACATATCATACATTACACATACGTATCTCTATCATATAATATCATATATTGCATGTACTGTTTCAATCAACATTGTTTTAATATGTTGCAAGTGTACGCATTGTGTATGTATTCCCATTATATACAATTTAAAAAGAAAACAAATTGCTTAACAAGACACGTGTAAACCACCTCTCTCCATCTCCCCCACCTTATTTATCCCCCCCCCAAAAAAAAAAAAATCTAGACTTTGGTTCCTATCGGTCAATAAGATATCGATACCGTTACTCTTTACTGGTATCGTTACCTTATTGAAATGGCATTGCTTATATGGAATGAATGGTTACTATTATAATATAATGTATTATACATGTAACTGTACAATGTACAGTCATATTTCTTTCTTATTTAGCTCCTTTATCGTTGATGCGCATTGGTAAAAGTAAATTCACAATCGATCATATAAAAAAAATTTAATATTTTAAATCATTCCATATCTTCGCTCATATATAAAAATACGATATAATAATTATGTACTTCTGTAATACCAATCAAAATAACGAGAATAGCTTTTCATTATGATCAATAATGTGAAACCGTTCGATAACTCGGAACTTACCCTACCTAATCACCTCCTTTATAAATTATTTAATTAAATATCTAACCATTAAGTTTTTATTTGCATTGTAGGAAGTCCAGTTTAACCACAATAGTATATCTAACCATTTGATATGATAAATAATGTTAGTAGGAAGTAATTGATGATTTAAATGGTTCAAATTTTGTTTCCTTAGTTATTAAAGTATAAGTTTTATTTCCATATAACTATATAGTTATTATTCACAGCTAGGATAAGTGACGAATTATCGGTCAGTACTACATCTTCGGACATATAAGAAAAACAATTTAAAAATTATTAGATAGCACCGTGTGATAATAATAATTTTTATATTGTTTTTTCTTATATGACCGAAGATGTAGTACTGACCGATAATTCGTAACTTGCCATATCTATAATTAAGATGTAATTAATTTATACATTCCACATAGAGATTCAATAACATGACAAAGCTGTTTTTTATTATTATTTATTATTATGCAGTCACGCTTCTGTTTATCAGTGTTAATATCCCCTAAAGATAAGAAAGATAAGCTTCTCAGGGCTATATCTTCATTGACGCTATCTATCGACAGGTAACGTCCTTTCATTTCAATATATTAACTAATTTATATATATTATTTATATTATATTATAACTAATTTTAATGAGCTACAAACTACGAAATATATTAATTCCATTAAATATTGTTTAAGCAATATCAATTTTTTGGTCACATGGTAATTTATATTTTTCAGTACAATTCTTTGACTACGAACAATTTTCTTATGTAAATCTTTAAAAATTTATTATTTATGTACCTAATTTTTTTTAATTATTTGAATTCACAATAATAATAAAAAAATTAATTCCATACTAAAGAATTTTTTTAGAATATATATATATATATATATATATATATAAATTATGGTACTACTTATATTTTACTATTGGAATTGTTGTTAACATTTCTTCAGTTCATTTCCTCTAACTTTGTTTGTACTCTAACTGGTTAGTTTTACAGAGTCACAACCCGTTACATTTTTAACGTTTGACCCCCAGACTGAATGATAAGGAACACAGAAAAATAACTAACACTACCTAATCTAACCGAAAGAATTACTAATTTATTGTACCAATAACCAAAAGAATATTTAGCACCTATAGCTTCAATTTAATTACTTTATACATCTATTTTAATAACTATACACATTATTTTAATTGGTACAACTCAATAGATGGCAGTAATACCAACCTTCATAGCTTAACCCTATCTATTGAGTGATCTTTTCTGCACTCTATACTTAACATTGTAATTAAAACAAATAGCCACTGTTTTAACTATAGCCTATATAGTATGTATCCCTAAAGGGTATTTGAACGTATAGCACTGCAAGGTATATACTCCATAGGAATAACACTGCAAGGTATATTCTCCATAGGAATAGTACAGTAAGGTATATACTCCATAGGAATAACACTGTAAGGTATACACTCCATAGGAATAACACTGTAAGGTATATACTCCATAGGAATAACACTGTAAGGTATACACTCCATAGGAATAACACTGTAAGGTATATACTCCATAGGAATAACACTGCAAGGTATATACTCCATAGGAATAACACTGCAAGGTATATTCTCCATAGGAATAACACTGTAAGGTATACACTCCATAGGAATAACACTGTAAGGTATATACTCCATAGGAATAACACTGTAAGGTATATACTCCATAGGAATAACACTGTAAGGTATATACTCCATAGGAATAACACTGCAAGGTATATACTCCATAGGAATAGTACAGTAAGGTATATACTCCATAGGAATAGTACAGTAAGGTATATACTCCATAGGAATAACACTGTAAGGTATATACTCCATAGGAATAACACTGCAAGGTATATACTCCATAGGAATAACACTGTAAGGTATATACTCCATAGGAATAACACTGCAAGGTATATACTCCATAGGAATAACACTGTAAGGTATATACTCCATAGGAATAACACTGTAAAGGATAGTACATAGGTATGATAGTACATAGCCCATAGGTGTGATAGTACATAGCCCATAGGTATGATAGTACATAGCCCATAGGTGTGATAGTACATAGCCCATAGGTATGATAGTACATAGCCCATAGGTATGATAGTACATAGCCCATAGGTATGATAGTACATAGCCCATAGGTATGATAGTACATAGCCCATAGGTATGATAGTACATAGCCCATAGGTATGATAGTACCTCACAATGCTATGTTGTTACCTAGTATGCGGAGGTGTCAGTCACGTGTGTTTTATGTTAGTAACATTACTAGGTACCAGTGGTATGTACAGTCAAACCAATAACTAGTACGACCAGGTCATAATAAGCGGCTGAGTTTAAATTAATGAATAATTAAAGAAAAACTGGAAACCATACATAATTCTCCATTTGGTCACTGTAAGCGGCTTGGTCGCTATAGACATCATGTTTTAACCCTTTAAAACATGAATTTATTTATATATGTTCAATAAATAAAAAATTTAATTAATTTTAGCATGAAAAAAATTTATTATAGTCATGTAATATTTTTAAGTAATAATGTAATCGTACAGTGTTAAACATGTGTTCTAATAGACGATAGAGTACACATGTGTACTCAGTCTAACCCAAAAACCTCGCAAATACATAATTTAGAAGAGTACATATACCTTTTCTTAGTGCATTAAGTAACCTATCCATTGATATGCATTTGTTATTTAGCCTTCAAAGGTGTTTATTTGTGTTCAATTTATGCCTTCTATCTTCATTTAGAACCTAAGTACAGGCTAAGCAGCTAATTAACGAGCTATGTAGATTGAGGAATGTTATTAAATCATAACACATATCTACACATTCTTTGTAATCTTCACAATTCTTTATTAAATAGGAAGCTTTACAATTTAACGTTACTGTATGAAGAACACAGGAACACGTTACCGTATGAATAGCACATTAACACATTACCGTAGGAATAGTACTGAAACACGTTAACACCGTAGGAATAACACAGGAACACGTTACCGTATCAATAACACAGGAGCACGTTACCGTAGGAACAGCACAGAAACACGTTACTACCGTAGGAATAACACAGAAACACGTTACCGTAGGAATAACACAGAAACACGTTAATAGCAATATGTATGAAGTGACTATCAAAATTACTACTAAATAATATATTCTATTATTTAAACACTTCAAAAATCAGGAGAAGATTAAATCTTTATTTATTTTGTTAGAATGATTTATATATCTCACTGCTTCACAATGTGTTCTATTTATTGTATGAATTATTTATTTCATTATGTAAATAGATTTGGAATTATAAATAATATCAATTTCCCTACTAAACATTATAAGTTATAACAAAATAATTTAATTCTAACTATAAGCGTAAAATTATTATCTTGAATTAGATTTAGATAATAATTACATCGATTTAAAACAATTTGGTTTAAACTATATTTTAAACTATGTTCAATATATGGTAAATTACGAATTATCGGTCAGTTCTACGTCTTCGAAAAAACGATATAATAATGATTATTCAATGTTTAGTATACTGTTTTTTCCTTATTTGACCGGAAATGTGAAACCGACCGATAATTTGTAAATAAACCCTATATACATTAATTATATTAATGTATCAAATGGAAATTTCAAACAGCCAAATAAAGTTGCCTTGCTATCACTGACAAGTTTAACCCTTTGAGGTACGGCGGGTAAGACGCTAGCACTTTTACACGTGCAATTCACGTGTTATACGATAACGTACCACGTTAATCAGAGCGTTAGGCAGACGTTATTTGATATCGTTACCGTGTTGCTGTGTCTTTGTTACTTGCGTTACTCAGCCGCTACCAAGTAACTAAGTGCTTGTTCATTATTATAGCAGTATTTATCATCAAATTTATTCAGATTTTTACGATATTAGGATACTATAAAGTTTTTTTTATTTAATATTATAATAGCCGTATGATTACTAGGGTTGTGACAATATGCTTTCAAATTCTTAGATCTTAAGAATGTCATAAACGAAAGGGTATCGAATACTCTATACCGCTGGTTTAGAACCATTCAATACTGTTTTAATTTTTTTCCGCTTATAATATTTTCAGTATCTATGATTTTAAAAGCATATTGTCATAACTCTAATAACTAGGTAGCTTCATACATCTATTTATAGTAATTTATTATTCAAGTGCAAGGACCAGTTTAATGCTTGATGTTACTAGTTGTAATTAGTTAAATCAGGTTAGTTAATGCAGACAGCTGAAGTTGAATCAACCTAACAAGGTTAAATAGTTCATCTTTCTAACTCGACCACTTTTTGTGATATCTTGCAACCACCAACCTACTTGGTGCATGGCTGCAACCAGTGCTTATACTAGTTACCAACACTCTCTAGTTGCCGGGCAGATGTTCAAGTTCAAAGTCAATGTCGAATCACTAGTTAAATTTAACTAGATCACTAGTTATATCAACTAGGAGTTCACTGATTGTATGTGAGGTGTGTCTTTGTGCTAGGTTCACAGACTACAAGTCTACTGACAGGGGAGTTAGAGATAGACTAGACTTTATGAGTCTTGTTTACAGGGTAAGTTCTTAATTATCGGTCAGTTCCCCATTTTCGGACACGTAAGAAAAAACGATATAATAATAATTATTTAACTTCTATTTTAATTAATATTTATTTTATTTAATACCAACTAAAATAAAGTTAAATAATTATTATTATATCGTTTTTTCTTACGTGTCCGAAAATGGGGAACTGACCGATAATTAAGAACTTACCTAATATGATGTTTCTGATAAGCCCAATATTGTACTGATTTAATAATTTATTTTCTTACTAATTCTTTAATTAATACATTCATACACTAATAAAGTTATACATTTGAAGTAATAAGGCTAAATTAATAAGATTATTTTATTTAAATTATTAGGGTTTAAATGAAAAAGATTAGTTTAATAATACACTAATAATATTTTATTTAATTCACTTTATATTTAATATTTACTCATTTTACCTCATCACTAAAAAATTAATATATAATTTATTTTACTAATTATATTTGAAAACTTTCTAAATTTAATATTTGAATTACAAATGTGAAATCTTCAACAAATAATATTATACATAGTATATATATACAAATACATTTATTACACTATATAGTATTTAAATAACTCTCTGTACCTTTTTATTTCACTCTGTACAACGTATTCTTTCACAGTGTATTATTTCGAAGAAGAAAATGAAAGTGCAAGTCATCCCAATGTTCAGTTTTGATAGACTTTATTTTAATGAAGCGAATTTACTTCCTATTTCCATTCATTAAATTAAACTGAAGCTACTTTTATTGCTATAAGGTATCGGTACCTCTGTTCAATAAGGTATCGGTACCTCTCTGTTCAATAAGGTATCGGTACCTCTCTATTCAATAAGGTAATAAGGTATCGGTACCTCTGTTCAATAAGGTATCGGTACCTCTCTGTTCAATAAGGTATCGGTACCTCTGTTCAATAAGGTATCGGTACCTCTGTTGTAAAAAAAAATAATATCCATCAACCCCTACAATTTCCATGTTCTTTTCCCCATTAAAGTTGATGCGATAAAAGTACCACTAGGTGGTAATATTCAACGTACAATCACTTCTTTTCAATGGAAATAGTCTTCCTATAATATAAATATTTTCAGTGAATATAATTCGTATCATTATTGTGCCATTCCGTTAGCCAAGGCTATTCTTATTATTCCATATCACGATGCTAAAGAATCTTCATAAACTGAATTAATATAACACTATATTCTTAAGACTATTTTACTAAAGGGAAAAAACTAAACCCTAGTCAAATTATCTAGGGTAAGATCAAAGATGTGGAACTGTCCTATAATTCGTAACTTACCCTATTTAATTTTAATATTATGTAACTAGTTAATTTTACTAGTATTTAACCAGTTAATTTTACTAGTATCTAACTAGTTATTTAGATTAAATCCTAACCTTTTCATTCCGGAAAATAAGTTTAGCTTAAGATTTATCTATGTTAAAACATATTACTTTAAATAGATAAGCTTCGATAACATTTCAATATTAATTAACTACTCTAGCTTCACAAGATATAATATACCATTGCCCAATAAGTTTTCGGTACTTGCTTATCTTTTTGAAAGTTCCAGAGGTGTTTTATTCACATAAATTTTTTCATTTTATTTAAAAATAAATTCTAAAAAGAATAAAAACTATTGTGAGAATTAATAGATTGTGTTTTTTTTATATAATGATTTTCTTACTTTATTATTTTACGCTTCCGATCCGACCAGTCAAATTGTAAAAATAATTGACAGTGTTTTATTGAAGATTCCAATATCCAAACATTGAATTTAGCATCGTAAAATAGTGTAAGGATCGACAAGGTTAGGGTACCGATAATTAATTGCATGACACTGACCTCGTGTGCTAATTTCTAATTCTTGTTTCTTTTTTTCTGTTCCAGATGAAGCAAAGGAAGAAGAACTGGAAAGTGAGTTAGTTCCGGAACATACAGAGCTCTGGAACGTATCTTCGGAACGCTTGTCCTTGGAACTAGTGATGATCATCTTACTTGTACTAGTGAGGATCTACTACTAGAGGATCTTACTTGTACTAGTGAGGATCACCTCACTTGTACTAGTGATGATCACCTTACTTGTTCTAGTGAGGATGTAGCTTATACTAGTGAGAATCACCTTACTTGTACAAGTGAGTGAGGAAGACTCTTCATGTATCAAAATAACGAAAGAAGAAAAGAAGAAGAACTTTTGAAGGTTTTAACTAGTTTGCAACTACAGTAGAACTCCTCTATAACAAAATCCTGTATAGCGAACAAGTTTTTGTCCGTTTTCTAAAACTAATGTATTCTAAAAAACTAATGGCCAATGTATGGCAGACTAAAGAAAATTTGTTCACTATAGAGACTAATTCCTATCTCAGGACACTAAATTCACTATACAGGATTTCATTATAATAGATTCTACTTAATACATCTACATCTTGCTTTAGGAACATTTTTAACTACTTTTTAACTGTACAAACTCTGCTGTTGGACATACCCGCTGAAATTCAAATAACTATTCAACAATTGATGGTATACCTCCAGTCATTTCATAATTGCCTAAATCTTGAAGAATGGAGTAAATAATTAGGATTATCCTTTCCTATCTATTGTTTTGTTTATACGTGATAGTTTTGTATCAAAAGACCTCTAAATAGTTCACTGTGACACCATCCTCACCTCTAGGATGGAAGATTTCCTTTTTTGGCGCATCCTCCAAATTGTGGTCACGTTCTTGTTCTTCCCATCACGAAATGGAACTACAATAACTTTGAACTTTGAGGACTAGTATACAAATATACTAGTATACTAGTATACCTTGTATACTATAGTATACTAGTATACAAATGTTTTCAGTCCTGTGACAGAAGATGTGCAATTTTCATTTAGGGTCTGTTACGATTTATCGGACGGTTCCAAATTATCGATCATATGCGTATATAATAATCATTTAAATTTTTGTATCCATGATACCTGTAGGTATCATGGATACTAATTAGAATAATATAATGATTATGGCATAGTTTTTCTTACGTGTACAAAAATATGGAACTGACCTATAATTCGGAACTTAGTTAGGCACAGTTTACTAATTTTAATCGTTGTAATTAACGATAGAAACTTCTCTCAAAATGTTTAGTGTATAGTTAATTTGTTTCTTTGATAATAAAATACAATGATATTGAGATGCAATTAACTTTGAATTCTTTAATTATTCTATAAATAATTAGAATGCTTTATATCTTATATTAGTGTTGTATCTATTATTTTCTGAAGAAAAACTGAAGCTAATCGTTACATTGTCATGTAAAAGGTTAATGATTTATGAATAACTTGAAATATATTAAAAAAGAATTTAAGAAGATTATTAAATTAATAAAAAATCAGTCTTTGTCTAGTTGATTAATTATAAGGATAATTATTTATTCATTTAATTGATGATATATGAAAAAAAATTCTAAATTAATTTTTATTGTTTTTTGAATTGGTAGCAACTTCAAAGGCTTGTCATCACTATTTAGTCTATTCGTTATTTTAAGATGAATTTATTTCATTTATTACTATATAAATCACATATATAACAGTTAGAATGTCCTAAAATATATGAGTCACACAGAAAAGAGGTTCCTAATTAATAGATAAAGCATTTTCTGTCATTTTAAAATGTCAACTGTAGGTTGCCGGACATTTTGTCGAAAGTGATTTTAACAATCATGAAGTTTACAGTACAACAAACTAGCGGTTACACGAAATCGACGAAACGTCTTGTCGACGAAATATCTGTCAACAAAATATCTGTCGTCGAAATATCTGTCAACGAAACGTCTTTCGGCGTACATGTCTTCAACAGGTGACCGAAACTTACCAGAATATTGTCCGAATCAGGTGGAAACTTTAGAATCCGATTCATGTTCGAAATCTGGATTGAAAACTTGCAATTCATTTCTCTGATGTTTCTTTACAAAAAGAAAATGTTGTATTTAAATTAATTTTCTGTCAAACTTACATATGAACATTTGAAGTTTTAGAAGTTTTTTATAGAAGTGTTTTAATAATGGATAGTGAAGTATATTGTAAATAATATATAGGGAGATGTGTTATATTTTTGTAAATAAATTAGCAAGAAATGTATTATCTGTACTTAACATTATCATGTAGAAAGTACCGTATAAAAATAAGTCCAGTAGATTAGTAATTAAAAAATAAAGGTTGTTATAACCGATCAGAATAAGGAAAATGTTACTTAAAAGTGGGATAGGATTTAAATTATTTTAAATAATGTAAATTGTTATAAATTCGAATTCCTTATCAATTATTTATATTCTATTATAGGTAAGATCTGAATTATCGGTTAGTTACACATCTTCGGACATATAAGAAAAAACAATATAAAAATAATAATTATTTTACTCAACCAATCCTTGTGAAATAATAATTATTATATTTTTTTATATATCCGAAGATGTGGATCTGACCTATAATTCGGAACTTACCCTAGGTTAATATTGTTGATCATTTTATAAATAACCGATATATTATATTTTCATATGGAATTTTATCTAGATAAAAAATATACTTTAGTTAATCATAACTAGGGTTGTGACAATATGCTTTTATAATCATAGATCCTGAAAATAGTATAGACGGATTGAATTAAAGACTATTTAATTGTTCTAAACCAGCGATATATAGTATTCGATACCATTTCATTTCGTCTGTGATATTCTTAAGATCTATGATTTTAAAAGCACATTGTCACAACCCTAATATAATATTCTTTTCTAAAAAATGACTAAAAAGATATATAAGAAGGTAATGATATAAGTATAAATATTGTCATATATCTATACAGTATACGACTGATGCCGTTTGAATTAATATAGCTATATATTTTTGGCCATTGTAGGGATAACTGTTTTAAATTTTTTTCAATGCTATTTAGAGTTAATTCTGTTTCCTGACTTAGTCTCGTCCACGTAATCTTTATATCGAATTTTATGCAACGTGAACGGAAGGAACCAAATTACAACAGTGCTATGCAATTATGAGGGTACGTTCTGAGTTGTTGTACGGTTCCCTATTTTCGATCATTTAAGAAAAATTATAATACATTATTTTAATTAGTATCCATGATACCTGTGGGTATCATGGATACCAATTAAATGAATGAGTTATAAAGATTTTCTTGATCGAAAATATGAAACCGTACAACAACTCGGAACTTACCCTAGCTAATCTCTATTATAGAGAACTAGAAGGGGTATGAATAGTAGTATTTTGATTTAAAATTATAAATAGGTTTGTATTATTTTTGTAATGTGTTCCTATACAATAAAAGTATATAATCATTAACATTTATAAAATGTAGATCATTTCCCAAAATTTGAATCGTTTAATATTAGTTCATTGAATTTATATTTCATTGCTACTGAATTAATTCAATGAATAATTATCGGCAATAAAAATAATGGATAATTATAATAGACAATAATTAAATGAAAGTGCATTGCAAGTAAAGCGAAATAAATACTCATACTATAGTGCACTATATAATACTATAGTGCACTATATAATACTATAGTGCACTATTTTATGCTATAGTGCACTATGTAATACAGTATTGCACTATAATACGCCTTTTATACTGTATAGTATGCTATAGTGCACTATATAATGCTACAGTGAACTATATAATGTTATAGTGCACTATATTACACTATAGTACGATATATAGGGCTCTATGTAACGCAATTGTACACTATACAATGCTATATAGTGACCATTAAATCTATTTCATTGTAATAAAATTATCGATACCATTCTTTGCCAAATATAACACTTCATTTTATAAAGCATTTTTTATGTAATGAAAAATTGCAGATAAATCGTTTGTTGCAGTATATCCTTTTGAACAGTAATTAATTAATTCATCAATCCGAATATATACCGAAAGCTTTTTATTCTATTTTCTATCTAAGCTCTTAGAATTCGAAAGTACAAAATACTAATTAAGTCCCAGGTAATAATTTACGTAGATTAATAGTGTTCCGTAAGTCCTTGGTTATTTTGCCGTGAAAATAATGATGCTGTACTAACAGAGGTACAACACTTGTGAAATTACCAACAGCTGTTACTAGCATTACACCTGTAACTGAGCTGAAAAATTATATCACCCTATATTTAAAAAAGGAATGATAATAACTATTTCCGACGTATTTCTTTGCAGGCTGAGATGTGGCAGAGAAAGTCCTTAGACTTATAGAAATAGGGCGATATTTGCCGATTCTTTTTACTTGCTACTTTTAGGACACTCAGAAAAATGTAATATCACTATTATATATAAGGACTTATATCGCTCTCTATATTGCTTTTAGAAGAAGGTATAGTAATTATTTTAGCTTTTTAGTTAAATGAAATATTGTAGAATTCGATCAGGAAAAATAGAGATTTGAGTAATTATTAGGTTGGAAGATATTTAAAATAAATATATATTTTTTATATTTAAATTCATCGAAATTCCGTGATAAGGAAATCGAAGTAATCGCTGTATAATTATTTCATTAGAATATCGTTATCTTTACGATAGATTGGCCACCCTGAAGTAATATGCGATTGATTAATATCGTTATCGTTAATTAGATATATTATATATAATGGTATAGTACCGTTAAATTAATTGTGTTCAACGTAATGCATATATATTGTAGTATGTAGTTTATATTCTTTTTGTCCTAAAATGTTACTATAGTTTAGTTACTTATAGTTATATTATTATTTTGAATTAATGGTAATATTGATGTTTTTTATATTCGTTCACATCGAAGTTTGTTAAGTATTTTTACATTTAAAAATGTTCGAAAAATCACAATTCGTTTTACAGTTTCTCACCTATGCTTTCAGTTGAAGGGACCAACATTGTATAATTCCGTTAACGCTAGAAATACCAAACAGTCATTTTGACTGCTTTTTACTTCCTAACATTTGTATCTCATAAGTTATTATTGGTAGATACTTGAGTTTTTTAAGGGCCGTACACACGTAGAATTTTTTAAGTCTTTCCACCAGACTTTTTGCTAAGCTCCTCCTACTTTTCCCACGAGAAAATAAGAAAAAACGATATAGTTATTATATACTTTTTTCTAATATTCTCGTGGAAAAAGTAGGAGGAGCTTAGCAAAAAGTCTGGTGGAAAGGCTTAAAAAACCCTACGTGTGTACGGCTCTTAATACAATAAAGTATCTACCAATAATAACTTATGAGATGCAAATGTTTGAAACGTTAAAAACAGTCACATTGACTGCTAGGTACCTCTATCGTTAAAAATTAGTATTTTATCTTGAGAAGTTTTTCCGTAAGTGTAAAAAAGGTACAAATTTTTTGGTTAAATCATTTTCCAATAATTTGGTGAATAATCAAAGTGTGAATAGATGATATATGCTGTTATTATATATATACCTATAGCTTTGGGAAGAAGGGAGTTTTGTTTTCTTCGTGGTTTCAGATTATAGTATGTGAATAACTAGAATATTCAGATAGGGTTATTAATTTAAATTTTAGGACTTTATATATTGTATGGGAGAATTTAAAAAAAAAAATTAAAGATATGTTTGATAGAGCTATAGTCAGAGAGGATGTTATGGTGGGGCCATAGAAGATGGGTCCCCTCTTAATCTTCTATGGCCCCACCATAATTTTTCTACTGGGCTTGTGATCACAGAGGGCCAAACTTTCAGTTTTTGTTAATTAGTAATTAATAATTAGTATAAATTAAATGCTATTAAGTGTAAGTTCCGAGTTATAGGAAACGTAATAAAAAATATAGCAATTATTATTTAATTTTAATTGGTAACCCTAATACCTGCAGGTATCATGGATACCAGTAAGAAAACAGGTAAATAATCATTATTTAATCATTCTCAAGTGTCCGAAAATGTGGAACCGAACTATAATTCAGAACTTACCCTCACTATAAGGCCAAATAAAGTTAGTAAAATATGCAACATTATATCCCTATATTGTATATAAAATTTAAATTGTACATAGTTTATTGTAATTGTTGATACTTACTAGCATTACTATGGAGTAACATATTTAAAGTCGTGACTGTACATGTTCTATTGCTATATGAACTATTTAACTCTAAGGTACCTAAATAATAACAACTATTTTCAAAATCTCTCATTGCAGAGACAACAAAAACTGACAAAACACCAAAAAACTAAAATAAAAACTTTAAT